>CAKAOH010028729.1:0-54871 GCA_916701665.1 Sebastiscus tertius
CCCCCCGATGGTTGTATGACTTGTCCAAAAAGACTGCATGAAAAAAATATACAATTTTTTTGTACTCTTCTCGGAGTCTTGAAAAAGAAGTAGACAACCCATTGTTGAAGTAGTCACATGATGGTGAGATGCTCTATTTTGACTTTTTCTTTCTTTTTTTTTTGGTCCATTTGAGCCAGGGTTACCTTTCACTGTATCAAGGTCTTTCCTTCCGCAGTGTCGTCGAAATTTACATTTAGATAGGGCAAAAGAAGAAGAAGAAAAAAAAGAAAAAGAAAAACACACTGTGCGCAAAAATGCCTGCTTGTTGAACACACGCTCAACCATTCACAATAAGCTAAGGAAAATTGATATAAATGTACATAGATATACTACTTTGAAAGGTGACATAGCGAAAAAGTATTTATTTTTGTTGCTTTGGTCCCTCATGATTACTCATATATACATATATTGTACAGTCTAGATAAAGAAGATTACCTACTGGGTTGAGAAAAAATACTTATTTTGGCTAATGATTTCAAAGTCTGACGATTTTGAAATGTGTTTGAATATATGGTGTACATTACTTTGTACATGTATATGTTTGTTTTTTCGGCTCGTCATGTTTTTTTTTTTGTTTTTTTTTCGTTTTGAACGAGGTAGGGCATGAATGAGATAGACTTTTGCATGGAGCATTACAGGGCGCCGTTTCAGCAGCAGAAACGCGCTCGTTAGAGGCGTCGTAGATGTTTTAAGGTAAAGGGAAGCCAACCTCAAAAATGCAATATGAAAAACAGCTGTATGCACCCATGACAGTTCCATTTATGATTTTTGCCAAAGATTCAAACACTTTTAATGCTGGCTGCTTTTTACGTCCATTTTTTTTTTTTTTTTTTTCACACTTTGCTCAGCTTTTAGCAGCAAATTGAAGAAAAAAAGTGTGTGTTATTGGTCAACACAGGGGTTAGGGTTTACATCCAGCTGCAAGAAAAGCATGGACTTTTTATTCATTTGACTCCAACCTCCAAGAAGAGAACAGGTGCCCCAGTTGGTGTGCAAACAAAGAAGCACTTACATCCATAATAACCAAAAGAAAATATTCCATTTGGCTCGCCGTGACGCTAAAAAAAAAAAGCTCCACAGCTCTGTCTGACTGCCAAAAGGTGTCTTCTTCTTCGGGACACCCTCTCAAAAAAGTCACTGATTTTATTTATTCTTATTTATTCTTTAAAAATTGTCATTCATCGCAGTTTTTAAAACGGTCAGTGTTAACGAATGGAGGAATGTACGGTGGCGCTTCATTGAGAGCAAAGAGGTACAGTGCACTTAAATCGACTACTAACAAGCTTTACGCCATTTTTAGTCATTTTTGGAGAGAAAAATCTCTTAAATTAAAAAAAAATAAAATTGCATTTTACCTGTTGGCTTTGAGTCAAGAGTTACCAGAGAAAAAGAAGTGATTTCTGTGACCCCTATGTACACATGGGACTTGTTGTATGAATGTGCTACTATGAATGTACAAAAGGGTCTCAGATTTTGTTTGCGCTTATCATTTACATTATATTGTCATGGCTTACCTGTTCCTAAGGAGAAAAAAAAACATTAAAGCAATACAAATCAGTTACATTAACGCTATGTGGGTGTTTTGTGACTCAGTAAATTCAGGATTTTACTGCCAAAAGCTTGTTTTGAGGCAGTATATTTGGTCCTTTCTTTTGTTTTCCGTATGTCAACCTCGATCATTGAGCTTCTCTCTGTCAGGTGTGCAGCTCCGGGCTGAAGTCGCCTCGTTAGGTTTCATATGTGACACCTTGTGGGAGTTTATTTAGAGAGCTGCTGCCCCTCAACATGCTGCAGTGTGTTCCTCATGTGAGGAGGTGAACTTCAGTCAAAGTGCTTCAGACAAGTCAAATGGGGCATAAGAAATACCTTCTTCTCATACCAAACAACTTTACAATGACCGTTCAAAATTAAAACCATGTTCCCAGACAGCTGAGCTGCATTCTCAGTTATGTTTTGAGGGAAACGTGTTTTTTCTCCACGATTCTTTTCTTGCACTTTTCAACATGTGATTAATTGTTGGAAATTGAAACAAAACAAAACAAAAAGTTCCAGTTTCCTGGGTGAAAGTCTGTTTGTTTGTTGACCCATCCATCGCCCCGACCTCCCTACGCGGACTTCCCGCGGACTAGCACTGCAAACGTATTTGTGATACATCAAATAGAAATCTGCAACACGATACTTTTCCCTCTTTTGTGACGTGTTTTATTGTGTTTTTTTGTTTTGCAAGTTACATTAATGACGTCTGCCGAGTGTTTGTCACGTTTTTTAACTTCCGATATCGACGTTTGTGACGTGTTTTCACATGTTTTTTGTTTTGCATGTTACATTAGTGACCTATGTCACATGTTGTCACATCTTTTTTGTTTTTGCAAGTGACGTTTTTGACCTTTGCCACGTGTTTATCATGTTGTTGTTTTGCAATTTACGTTTGTGACGTGTTTTCACGCGTTTTTTTTTGTTTTGCAAGTTACATTAGTGACGTTTGTCGCGTGTTTTTTGTTTTGCATGTTACGTTATTGATGGTTGTCACGTTTGTCATGTTTTTTGATTTGCAATTTACGTTTGTGACGTGTTTTCACGCGTTTTTTTGTTTTGAAAGTTACGTTAATGATGTCTGCCGCGTGTTTGTCACGTTTTTTAAGTTACGATATTGACGTTTGTGACGTGTTTTCACATGTTTTTTGTTTTACATGTTACATTAGTGACGTATGTCACGTGTTTGTCACATCTTTTTAGTTTTGCAAGTTACGTTTTTGACCTTTGTCACGTGTTTATCACGTTTTTTAGTTTTGCAAGTTACATTAGTGACGTTTGTTGCTTGTTTTTTGTTTCGCTTGTCACGTGTTTGTCATGTTTGTTTTTTGCAATTTACGTTTGTGACATGTTTTCAGGCATTTTTTTGTTTTGCAAGTTACGTTAGTGACGTTTATGGCGTGTTTTGTAGTGACGTTTGTCACGTGTTTTTTGTTTTGCATGTTACGTTATTGATGGTTGTCGCATGTTTGTCTTGTTTTTTGTTTTGCAATTTATGTTAGTGACGTTTATGATGTGTTTTATAGTCACGTTTGTCACGTTTTCCGTACTGATGTTATGTTGTTTCCGTACGTATTTTACTTAGTTTATTGACTTACTTTAAGCCCAACCATGATGTTATTCCGAAACTTAACAAAGTGGTTTTGCCTCAGCCTAACTGTGGATGTTACCGTAGTTTTGTTTCTTGGCGTACAAATGACACACGAAAAGCCCAAAATGTGTCCTCATGACACGCGGAATGTATCCGTGTAATGTGGTGCTATTGACACGTCTTCCCGCGAGACCGGGTTGAACTTTTCGTCTGGACATCCCCGCTATTTATTTATGTCTTTAGTCATTTTGTGAGAGCTATTAATTATATTTAATTCCCCATGTGAGTAACTTACTGATTTGGTAGTAAACAAAATGAGTTTCAACCACAACCAGTAAATAAAACCCTCCGGAGCTCAACTATCACACCCACACAAACAAATTGATAGCAGGTGTGTGTTTGTGGCCGAGCCTCTGAGCCACTCGGGGGAACTCCAGAGTCAACAAAGAAAGCTCTCCAAGCAGTAGCTCCGTCTGTTTGTTTGTTCGGTGTTTGATTCCAAGTGGAAGGCCCGAGCCCCGCCACGCCTGAGAACCGCCGAGAGTCACAGGCATGAGACACGGAGACAGGCAATAAAGAAACATAATCAGAACTCTGTGAGGTTCTCACGGCTGCAGACGGTGTTCAAACTCCCAAATATGCATGACACACTTCCCCCCTGACACATTACGTACGCGCACTGTCGCTCTCTGCTTCGCCGTGGCACATTATGAGCTGTAAGGGAGGTGCGCTCTCACCATGTGCATCATGGGTCCTGGCTTAGTTCATAGACACCACCACATATACGTTCACACTCAGATTGCAAAGGTAACGGGGCTGTCCGCAGACGCTGATTTGATTCGACACCTTTATTTGAACAAGGAAATCCATTGACAGCAAAGTTTTCTTTTACACGTTTTGCATTTCAATAACATGAAACGGAGAGAAAACTCAAAACGACAGAATCCGTCAAGGCAATAAAAACACAGCGAGAGTTCAAACGTCAGAGCGGCGGCGCGGTCGGTTAGCGTCCGCCCTGATACCGGGTGGCTTGGGGTTCGATCGGCGGCCAGTTCATCGAATTAAAAATCAGGACCAGATGCCTCTCTGCTTTGAAATCGTGTTTGAAGGAGGAGGGCTGGGAGGTAAGCCCGCGGTGTTGGAATGACGTCCTGTCTGGTGCGCTGGAGGTGTTCCACGCCAAAGAACATGCGGCAAGAGAGAGGAGTATCAGAAGTTTAGTGATCTACCGAGGTTCAGATACCCTTGACGAAGCATTTTTAGCACTTTCCTCATCAAGTTCTCTTCAGTTCCAACAGATCTGGTCGATAAAACCTTCAATTTGGTTTAGTAGAGTTAAATAGAAATGGTTAGATTTATTTTAAGCACAGTGATGGTGGTGGTGGCACTGTACTCTAACCAAAAGGAAGTTTATTCAAGTGTGCAATTAGTATACTTATTTAAACTTAAAATAAGAGAGTATTTTTATGTACTTATCAGAAATACACTTAAGTATACTTGGCTTTATACCGACAAGTATACAAAAAAGTCTAAGTGTACTTGGCAAGTATACAGAAAAGTCCAAGTGCACTTGGCTTATACCGACAAGTATACAGAAAAGTCTAAGTGTACTTGGCAAGTATACAGAAAAGTCCAAGTGCACTTGGCTTATACCGACAAGTATACAGAAAAGTCTAAGTGGACTTGGCAAGTATACAGAAAAGTCCAGGTACACTTGGCTTATACCGACAAGTACACAGAAAAGTCTAAGTGTACTTGGCTTATACCGACAAGTATACAGAAATGTCCAAGTACACTTGGCAAGTATATAGAAAAGTCCAAGTACACATGGCTTATACTGAAAAGTATACAGAAAAATATATGTAGCTAAGTACTATAAGTTCACTTACAGTATACTTGCAGTGAAACCTATTAAACTAGTAGTTTACGGAGAGTATACTTTAAACTGTACTTTCATAAACTAAAAAGTGGGCTGCAAGTATATAACTAGTAAACTAACAGTATAGCGATAAGTTCACTTGTAGTACATATTATAGTTGCAGTACAAAATACAACTTGGATGTAAACTAGTTGAGTGCTCAAAGTTTACTACTCTAAAGTATACTTAAAAGTATACTTTTATAAACTAAAAAGTGGGCCAATTTATTCCCAAGAAGTATTCAAGTATACAATTTATTTTATTAAGTAAAATGATTGTTTTTTCTCTAAACCTAACCAAGTAGTTTTGTCTCGTTTTTTTTTGTTTTGCTTTGTTTCCATTTACAACGTTAAGTTTAAAACTATTTAAAGTATAATGTGACGAAAAATATGTTTCCCTCAAAACATAATTGAGAATGCAGTTTAGTGGTACGGGATCATGTTGAAACTACAACTCTTTTTTTATCGCTTTCATGCAACACGGCCAAAAGCCGTCTGTGAGAGGCACCTCACCCAGGTTTGACCTTCCTACACACTCACTCACGTTTTGGAAAAACCTGACCCCTTGCACACGCAGATGCCACTGGACTGTAAATATTCAAATAAGGGAAAATTCCCACTCTGCTCTTATCAAATGGAAAAATCAACCTGCTTGTTTTGGTTCGCACTCCACCTCCTCCGTGTTCTTTTTTACTTCCCAAAGAGGACTTATTATTTTCTTCGATATAGAAAACAGATCACATGAGAGTGATTCATATTCTGCAGAGCAGCAGGTGCTTCTTACAAAGTGACGCTAAATTCTTTTTGCTGCCTCCAAACATCCCTGACATGATGATGATGAAGAGAAGTCTTTTAGGAAATTATTAAAAGCTCATCAGTGATGTTCTCGTGTTCGTGCGCCGCCAGGAGAAGCTTTGATTTAGCCCATTTGCTGCAGAAAACACTCCTAACCGCTGTCACATCCGCAGTTTGAACGATCCACAGCTCCTGAGGCTTTCCTTAAGATAACAGTGCCGGCTAATTAGGGGTGGAAACGGTACACTGGGCTTCTCCTCACATCCACATGTTGGGTCCGGTGCGAGTGCCCGGCTCTGAAACGGGCCAGCTGTTCTCCCGCCAAAAGCTGCAGAGCACGCCCCGTTAGACTCTCGTCGTGTCTCCGCAACAGCTCACTGACTCCCTTTCAGCTTCACGCTCGTGTGAAATCTCTCCGGAACAACGACCGCGCATCAGAGCGCCAATCAGCGCTCATATCTGCAACACCGACGTACGAGGATTCAAATCCAGTTCAGCTTTTTTAAAGGGTTATGAGACTCAGTGGAGATGAGGCATCTCAGTCGAGCGTAGATGTAGATTTGGAGGGAAACGAGCAGGTTTCATCCCGCCAGGATCTGAATAATGTTTCCTCTTGTGTCTGCCACAAAAAGATATGCAGAAGTTGTGGTTGTTTTGTGGTCTTAGAGATTTGTTTGAGTAATTGGCCGAGTGATTTGACTTTCAAAGACGACGGAAGAGGTTTAGCTGAGCTTAGCATAAAGACTAAGCCAAGCGTGGTACCCTCATAACACTTGTCATTTTTACGCTTTGGCTTTAATACAGATCAAACACAATATAATTAATGAATTAAGGCTGTTCCCATACACCGTTCGTAGCTATACCTATGAAAAAAGTAATGCACTGTAATTTGTGCATATCACCCAAAATCATATAGTATGTAATCCACGTAATTGTGAACCTGGAAGTATCACCGCGTCAGGAGACCGGTGTCCTTGTTCCGTGTGAAACCAGAAGTCAACTTTAATTTATTTGTCACGTAACTTTCGTACTTAAGTTACACCACTTCTGGTGTTATTTTAACCCAAATCGCGATCTTTTCCTAAACCTAAATAGATTTTTGTCACGCAACTTCCGTACTTAAGTTACACCACTTCTGGAGTTATTTTAACCCAAACTGCGATGTTTTCCTAAACCTAACTAAGTAGTTTTTTGTGATGTAACTTCTGTACTTAAGTTACGCCACTTCCGGAGTTATTTGAACCCAAATCGCGATCTTTTCCTAAACCTAACTAAGTAGTTTTTTGTCACGTAACATCCATACTTACCACTTCTGGAGTTATTTTAACCCAAACTGCGATGTTTTCTTAAACCCAACTAAGTAGTTTTGTTGCCTAAACCTAACCAAGTCAACCTTTTCCTAAACCTAAATAAGTAGTTTTATTTTGAAAAGACTGATGCGGAAATTAACACGTGCATCATGTGTTGCAGGACATTTGTAGGAAAACGCATTAAAATGAGGAATAGCTTTTTGTAAGAAATCATTTGAACCGTTGTCTGAGGATGCGTTGATTAATTAGAGCGCTTTAGAGGTGCTGGTAAGTGGACTTTGCTGTTTCCCCCCGTTTCCAGTCTTTATGCTAAGCTAAGCTAACAGTCTCCTGGCTCCAGCTTCAAATTTAGCGTACAGACTCGAGATCAGCACATTATATGACCACACAGACATAAACCGTCATGAATGTGAATACTCCCAAACTTGAGTCATGTCGGGGCGTAAGTGTTTCTGTTTTACGACGTGGCCCTTGAGGAGCCTCGGGGCTTTGGGAAGGGCCTGTCCTCGGGCCAGCAGTGAAGAGCCACAATGTATGGAGTTACCTGCGTAATTTGTTTCAGATGCTTTTATTGGGAGTATTTTCCTTAGGTGATATTATTCATGTGACATGTATATACAAGGCGCCTTTTTGTCTCCACATTTGAGATCTTATTTCTGGAAGTCTTTCCAAAAGCAGAGAGAAGGAAAAGAAACCTTTAACTTGAAGATTCATCTGGCTGGAAATGGCCTTTTGAGGCGAACATGTGCTCCCAGAGCGGGAGCGATTTCTCCTCAATGGTTGCCCAGTATCAAAACGTTGAGTGCACCAGACAGACACACACAAGTGGTTTTGAATCTTGGATCGATGCAACACGGTCAGTGTCTTTTCCAAAGTTCATAATTTCTTTGCTTTGAATGGGTTTTTGCAGTGATGATTACCAGCATGAATGAACATGACCACCACCATTTATTTCCCGTGTTTAAGGCAGCACCGATTCCATTACACAACCATTATTTAGTCTATGAGTTCTGCCAATGGCAATAAGAATCGAGACGATCTCCTCCAACGGTGGAACTTACACCCCTCGACACTATTCATTCAGAGACCGAGCTGCCAGAAAAACTGCAAAAAGTGTCTATCGTAACACGCCTTTTTTATCTCCTCTGAACTCTTAAAACTGCATATTCTTCCAAAACTTGGACGACTATTCTGCGTTTCGTCCATTTTCATCAATTTGTTTGAAGAATCAGACAGACAAATATGCACATTCACACACCCCTGCATACACTGTATATGCTGTAAATTCCTTGATCTGTAAACTTCACCCTGTAAATGTGTCGGAGTCCGACATAGCAGGAATTCTTCTAGGACACTAGGAGTTGTGCATCAACAGGATATCTTAATGTATGTCTTCAGCACAGTGTGAGAACTTCTCCTTTTTAGTCTACAGTGGAAGAATTGTCACGTAGGTGCTTTAAAATGTAAGATTTTCTTGTAATTTCCTCGAATCATGCGACTTTAAACTTGTCTGGACTGATTTGAATTATTCAACCAACTGAAAACTGTCCAAGTTTTGGGGAATTTCTGGATCAAAGTGCATATTTTCTCACACCAGAGCAGATTTGGTCGAGAGACAACACACACTGCAAAAGGTAAGATGCAGTTTTTAGCATATTTTCCTTAGTGTGCCTGGTCAGCTCTCAAAATTATGTTTGTCAATTATGTTTCTGATGTATCATAATACATTTCTAATGCCTTATTCATGCTTGACGCATTTCACGAGGGGTCACAAGTGTCCGCGAGGCCAAAGTGACGTCACACCATGAGACACGCCCCTTAGTGGGGGGTCCTGTATGGCAGGTTTTTTGCGTTCGTGTCTCGAAGGCAACCCACAAATTGCAAGAAAAACAAAAAAAATTCTTGCAAGATTCCCTCACGACCTCTCCTAACCTTTACTATTCAAGATAAATACCTAACGTTAACCATCTTGTGAGAGTTTCCCGAATCGTGGGTTACCTTCTAGACATGACCGTTTCCGTGACCGTGCACATCCGACATTTTCTAACAACATGGATGGATGGAAGCCATGCTGAAACCGTGCTGAAACCATGCTGTGGACGTGAGTTTTCCGATTCACTGCCCCCTATAGCTTGGGAGAATATTGGTTCGCCACGAGGAGAAATTCACACAGATTCAAACGATTCCACGTCAGGTCATGTCCGTGTGGAAAGCATAACCGAGGTCTGTCGTAGTCCCCGAACGGAGATGGGGGGGTCAAAGAAACACAGGAAACCACTATTGGTGCCCCGTGTGAGTCAACGTTGACTTATTTTAATTTACATCTGTAACTTAATTAACATATTTTACATGTTTAAAATCGCAATCCGGGAGAAAATAGGCTTCCCTTGTAAACGTAATTGAGAATGCAGTTTAGATGTATGGGAATGTAATTTTGTAGGAGACAGGGTCGCCCAATACACTAAAGCTCCTCATTATGACCTTTCTACCGGTATCGGCAGCAGTTGTCTCCTGCGCTCGAGTCTCGCCTCACCTGTGCCCTGAGCTACAGAAACCTGCAACTGACACCAATAAGATCAGATTTTTCTACAATAGAGAACCACAAATAGCTACTTCTAGAGAAAAGGTATCACCGCGCTTAACGCCGCGATCATGTTGCTATCTTGTTTGACTGGCGTTCAAAGATTTATCGCCTTCCGCTGGGATCAGACTACACGACGTTTGTCTGTTGAGATGTCAAGTTAGGTGAACATGGTCCCTTTTATTGAGCTGGTTGAGGAGACGGACCAATATTAGATTACTGCCTGTCACGACTTGCGTGACACGCAGGGATTATGGGATCAAGAATGTCATAAACCGGGGACGTCCGTTCAGTTTTACTCGTCATGAGGAATATTCCTGTGATTTTGTAATGTCTAATAACGTTATATAACATCTTCTGTGGCTCTGCTGGTCCTGAGTTTGAAAAAAAACAGTCCTGATGATGTCATAATGAAAGATGCTGTTGAGTTTTGTCCATCCCCCAAATTTCTGGAGATGCAATGCCAAATCACATTAGAATTTCCCCAGAGATCACAATTGTCTTTGTTTTTAGGGTGTCAACATTTTTATTTTTCTGTGTGCATTTGACAAAACAATTTATAATTTGGAATCATTATCTGTGTGCAGTGAAGACGCAACACGAGAACGCGATATTTCATAAGCAGTCATACCTTTTCCAACTGCTCAGATTGCTCAACTCAGCAATCTGAGCAGCTGGCAAAGTAATCGAACCACTCGTCATCAGCCCTGTCAATCCCCCAAAGATACATGATATAAACTCCTACTGTAGCCTGGAAACACACACACACACACACACACACACAGGCTCGTGTCGGCTAGGTTGGACCACTTTAAAATCCCCTGTCTGCCTGGAAAACTGTGGTAGAGGAAGCGAAAAGAAAAAGCATAATTCACTCTTCTCTCAACACCGACTGTCAGAAGTACCCTTGAGCAAAACACTCGACCCGCAACTGCGCCAGAGGAGCTGCTCGGCGGTCAGCGGCGGTTTCGCCCGGCGGCTCTCAGGTGTGAGCTTTATGAGCCGGGTGATGCAGAGAGGAGAGCGTGCCTGGCTCAGCGAAACTTGTCTAGATAAATAAAGGTGAGAAAGAGAAACACGTGAGTCATTGGAGAATATCTCCTGAGGTGCAACAAGAGGATCCCAGAACTTAAGAGGCTGTCTCGCCTCTTTTGTTCGACGCGCTGCTGGACCTCCAGCTGAACTTTGCCTGGAGGGGAGCGTGTTGTTGGCGAAATCCCTTTTCTCACCTTATACCTGACAAGGAAAAAGAACACCTAGCAGCGGTGTCTGGAGATCAGGGCTGACAGCATGTTTGGCCTCGGTCCGTGAACAAAAAGGTCACCGGTTCAACCATAACAACAGCCAATGTGTCCATCAGCAGCTGTCTGAAATCCCTCTTTTGGTCCTGAGGCAAAATTTGCTTTGGATTAAACAATCAACATGACGCCTAAACAAATTCACCTAGTCTCATCTTTCTGAGGTAGACCTCGTGTGGAAATAAAGCAAAGAGACAAGGTCGATAGGTTCAGTTACTGTTTGTCTTTATGTTACTGTGGTTCCCAACCCTTTTTGGCCTATGAGTCCTTAATGAAGTAATGTGATTGTGGTCCCTCGTCACAGATGTACAGTTGGCCAAAAAGTAATTTTTCCTTCCTTCAATAGATCAATTTGCATACTAACTAAGTAGGTTTTTTTTTATCACGTAACTTCCGTACTTAAGTTACGCCACTTATGGTTTTATTTTAAACCAAATCGCGATCTTTTCCTAAACCTAAATAGTTTTTGTCACGTAACTTCTGTACTTAAGTTACGCCACTTGCAGTGTTATTTTAACCCAAATCGCGATCTTTTCCTAAACCTAACTAAGTCGTTTTTTGTCACGTAACTTCCGTACTTAAGTTATGCCACTTCCGCTGTTATTTCAACCCAAACTGCGATGTTTTCCTAAACCTAACTAAGTAGTTTTGTTGCCTAAACCTAACCAAGTCGATCTTTTCCTAAACCTAAGTAAGTAGTTTTATTTTTGAAAAGACTGATGCGGAAATTAACACGTGCATCACGTGTTGCAGGACATTCGTATTTTTGAGACACCTGAGGAAGTTAATTTATTCAGCAATTCACAATAAAAACCAAAGATGAAGAAAATTTGGAGAAAAATATTTGCATTTCTGGCACAACTTCACCTATTTAATACGTACTCATTTTAAGTTATGTTAGTTGTAAGTTACGTTAATTGTAAGTTACGTTAGTTGTAAGTTACGTTACTGACGTGTTTTTCTGACGTTTGTGACGTGTTTTCTGTTTTTAAAAAGCTAGACTCAAAGCTATTGCATCAGAGGTTGTTGAAAAATATGTATAGTTTATAGACAAATCCCTGGCTACGATCTAATTTTATATTTAAAAAACATGAGCTTGACTCATTATGTCTGCCTTGTGTTTTGTCCGTGTTGGTTCAGCTGTTCAGGCCATCTGCTCGGTTATGCAGTTGTTTACGAGCACATCTGCGACGTCACTTATGCATGCAGGTTTGTTTTAAATATCAACAAAAGAGTTCCGGTATAAATACGGGAATCAGATACGGGTCACGTGAAAACACGTCTGAATAAACAGGAGGTCAACAAAATTAGACATGGGTGAAAAAAAAACATGAGTTGAGCATCTTGTAGTCCAAGTTTCAGCGGAATGGGACAAATTTGTAAGTGTTACCAGGAGGCTGTTTACATGTTAAAAGTATTTTAGGAATTGCAGAGGAATGCCTGAGTTCAATTAATATCCAGTGAGCATCGTTGAGGTGAAAATCACAGGCCTCGACACAACAACTCACAGACGATATGAGCATGCCGGGGCTGTTTAGTCTTCCCCTGAGCCTCCTGTAGAAAGAAACCGATGATGGAGTCTTTGATGAAAGTGTTGCACACACACACACACACACACACACACATATACACACACACACACACACACACACATCTTGGGAGGCCCTTCTTTTAGCCAGGACGGCAACAAAAGTCATTTAAATCTCTGCATTATGAAGTATTATGAAGTAAACGTAAATATACTTTAAGTGTATAAAGTATACTTTATGTAATAAGTATAATAATATCAATGTACTAGTCGTATACCTGTAAGTGTACTATTTCAATACTTCTTGGGACTAAATTGCCCACTTTTTAGTTTATAATAGTATATTTTTAAGTATACTTTAAATGTAAGACTAGTTAACTTAGAGTACACAACTAGTTTACATCCAAGTTGTATTTTGTACCGCAACTATATGTACTACAAGTGAACTTATAGGTATACTAATAGTTTTTACTGCAAGTATACTTGTACATTTTCTTAAGTGAACTTATAGTACTTTGCCAAATATTCTGTATACTTTTAAGTGACGAGACTTCCATCTTTTCCTAAACCTATCTAAGTAGTATTTTGTCACGTAACTTCCGTACTTATGTTACGCCACTTCCGTAGTTATTTTAACCCAAACCGTGATGTTTTCCTAAACCTAGCTAAGTAGTTTTTGTCATGAAACTTTCATACTTAAGTTACGCCACTTCCGTAGTTATTTTAACCCAAACTGCGATGTTTTCCTAAACCTAACTAAGTAGCTTTTGTCACGTAACTTCCGTACTTAATTTACGTCACTTCCGATGTTACTTTAACCTAAACTGCAATCTTTTCCTAAACCTAAGTAGTTTTTTGTTACATAACTTCCGTACATTTTCCCTAAACCTAACTAAGTTTCTTCCTTTGAAGGCATAAGTTTACTTTGCAAAGACAGGAGAGGAAATTGACACGTGTTGCTGGACATTCGTAGGAAAATGCACGAAAAAATGAGGAATAACTTTTGGTAAGACATCATACAAGATGTCATAAGAGGATACGTTGAGCAGTTGCACTGCATATCACCGCCTAGCTGGATGAAGCTGAAACCGTTTAACCTTTTTGCGACTGTAGCAGCCAATCATAATGTTGATATCATGTCATGTCAACTGACAATTTAAACCCACACAAATATTCATATATTTTCTGAAAGTTTAATATTTCTTAAATTGTACATTCAGACCTTTTCTCTATAATTAGTTCCAGAGGACATCGCTCTTTCCAGGAAACTTTCTTTCCAGGTTCTTTATTAGGATATCATTAGAATATAATGGGGCCTATAAAATAAAGTGTTTCCAAAACATAAAATTTAATATGTTCTGGAAAGTAAACATCCTGCAGTCAATAATCTGAAACTGTCATCACATCCAACATGCTCTGCACTGTTGCTTAGCCGTGAGAGTTCCTCTGCTCGGGGACGATCCTGAAACCCTTCTGGGACGCACAAATCCACCGTTTGCACACAAAAACAGCAGCACCTCTTCTGTCACTCAAACAGCCCACTGGGTATCATCTCCCTCCACATCTCTCCATCAAAACAATCATCCATCATTCTGACACTGCACAGGATGTCCTCTCCTCACAGTTTGCAGGTAATGTCAAAGGAATAATGGTTATTTACGATGTCTTTATGCGCAGCACTGCGGGACGTTATCGGGGGGGAGGTCCCCTAGCTTTAAAGGTGCAAACTGTAAATTAATAGTTTGGAAAATCCCTTTCTAGATAAATGAGGGTGACTTGTTTGACTTCTTTTGATGGTTTCGACAGATCGAGGAGGAGAAAAAGTTGAGAAATCTCAAACGTTGCAGGTGTGGAAGATTTAAAGGTCCCATATCGTGCTCATTTTCAGGTTAATACTTGTATTTTGTGTTTCTAATAGAACATGTTTACATGCTGTAATGTTCAAAAAAAACTTTATTTTCCTCATACTGTCCGCCTGAATATGCCTGTATTTACCCTCTGTCTGAAACGCTCCGTTTTAGCGCGTTTTGACGAACAGAATTTCGTTGCTAAGCAACAGCTTAGGTCCATGTGTACTTCCTGACAGCTGATGACATTCACATACACTGCAACCAGGAAATAAACTGGGACACATTTAGAATGTTTACGTTTGAAATTGTGTCAAGGGTCTAAATATTGTATATTCGTGACATCACAAATGGGCAGAAATGCTAACAGCTTGTTTCAAATGCAGAGTTTCTGAATGCGGGCTGTGTGTATTTCCCTGTGGATTGAGTGTTTTGATACTTTCACAGTATTTATATAGTACTTAAGCCTGCTTTATAATAAAAAAAACATGAAAATCTCACTTTTTTATAATATGGGACCTTTAAAGCATAAAAAATTAGGAAAAATATGCTTTAAATATGCTATAAGAAAATATGCTTATTCACTTTGTTGACACGTTATATGTAATTTATTTGTCAATAATCTACTGTATAGCATGGCGCTCTTCACTCGTATAGTAAAATTGATCAGTATTCATCGTGTTTATAACTAATTTCAATGTTTTTGAGATATTTATGTTATTTGTAACATGGGTTTTCAGAAAAGCTTGACTGCATCCTGTTTTTAGTCAAATGGTATTAGCAAAGACCCTGATGGAAAAAAAGTTTCATCTTCAACATCTCTTGTTGGTTCTTGACCTTGGAAAGCCTTTCGATAACAACATGTAACATCTTGAGTGTAATGAATGCAATCTTCCTCCAGCACTGTTTTGCAGGGTTGATAGGGTGTTATGCATGTTTAAAAACTCACAACCTCCCACACAACCATCTGCTATCGCGCCGCGTGTTGGAAATCATGCAATCAGATTCCTCTGCACAAGTTTTTATCCGGATAACTTTTTCTTGCTGCAGATTATGTGAGAGTTACAAGTAAGGGAATACAATAAAATCACTTTTGCATGCTCGCTTTCCTATCAGTTTCAGAGTCAAGAAGTGAAGATGGGAATTATGATGCTGCAGCGTGCATGATAACAAACCTTCCCCTCCTCCCTCTCTCTGATCTGCTGTAAGAGGATCTGTGGGCCTGGATTTGGCATGGCAGCTGTACAAGGCACCAAGCTTCCAAGCACACCGTATCTGTTTGCTTTGGATACTGGTGTTGCTGCGAACCTCCCGCAAGAGGATAATATTTCTTTGTAATTAATAGCAGCCTGTTCTGTCTTTTTGGAAGCCGGTTTGCAAACACAGAGAGACGGAAACTTTGCTTCCTCGCCTGCCGCGGTTGAGTTGGATCAGCTGGATGGAGAGCGTCCCTCGACCGCGTAAAAAAACTCCGGTTCAGGCCCCCGTGGCGGGCGAGGATCTGCCCTGCTGGAGTGCCCTTGTGCAAGACTGAATCCCTGAAAAGGAAAAGAAGCACTCCCTTTTTTTTCAGTAATCCTTTGAAAACTCCACTTTACTAAAGCGATGCACAAGTTTCCAAGTTCCTGCAGCTACTTGGAGTCGTCTAGTCTGCAGATGCAAAGTCTCAACATGGGATCTGAATAGTCATAGATGTCATGAGTCTGACAAATTAAGCTTCAGTGTGTGTGATACGTCTGCAAATAGATCCTCTTCCAACAATCTTGATATAACAAAAGCCTGAAAGGTGTGAGGTTAAGTTGCCTCTTGTATTCACATCTCCATGCCTTATCTAATGTCAGCAGGTTCATTAACTTGGCTTGAGCTCTACGTGAATTGGCGTAAAGAAGAATTCAAGCAGTACATGCAGCGTAATCCCCGAGAAATGCCACTGTCTAAAGCCGTAATCCTGGACGGCTTTAAGACTTTGCAAATAAAAAGCTCTCTTAAGATATTAGTTTAGTCTGAATGCAGACGTCTCGCGCACATTTGGAGGATCCAGGTGAGGATGCACCAGCGCAACGGAGACAAATCTCACGGTAACACCTGTATTTAGCAACTTTAAGCCTTATGTAAAGTATAAGGCCGAAACGTCAACGTGCACACGACACGCATCCGGCTCTGTCCAAAAACACAAGAGCGCCTCTGTATGCGTAGTGAGGAAAGAGGCGCATCCCTTCTGATAGATTTCCATCAACTCCCCGGTGTGATTGTAAGAGCCTCGTCTCCGCCAAGAGGAGTGACTCAGGCCGCACTTATGACATGTCATTAAATCAAGACTGTAGTGGGTATTCAGACGTGTCAGTGACAGCGTAGTGAAAGGTTTGTTCGCCGTTGTTTTTCTTTGCAGCCCGAGCGCAGGCTGTCTTCTTCACGGAGGAGAAAGAGTTGAGAAATTGGGCCTCGAAAGTTGCAGGTGTGGAAGAGTTAAAGTGCGGGGAGAGGGGGAGATCATTTTCATTAAATCCACATAAAAATGGAAATTCATTGTTCAAGGCTATGGGGATACAAATAAAGAATAAAACTTCAGAGATGCTAGAGGTGCTAGGCTGTCTTTTTTTTTACATTTGGAGAAAGACAGGCAAGTATTTTCCTAAAATGTGCAGTTTCAGTTGTAGTATTATAATACATCCAGCTGCATCATTATCTATGGCAGCTTTGTTATAATGGTGAAATTAATTAATTTTATACTAGGCGAGGATAAAAAAACTTTATTTATGGCTACTCCATTGTAATCTCCATGGTAATATAGTTTAATTTACATACAATTTATTCATATTCCTTAGCGTCTAACGATCCAAATGAGACCAGATATATGCATATAAGCCTTATGGTTGAGGAGCTAGTCCTGCTTCATTTTGGGTAGTTATTTCAGGCATTGTGAAGTGCAGAAATGACAAGTTGAGGTTTCGATTAAGCGTTATATTCCACATTTTTTCGTCAACTTTTTTTGGAAAAGTGGCTCCAAAACTTTGTCTTCTATCTCTTCTCTTGAAACACAACAGTGTGTCTCTCATTCGCCGGCGACTATGTGCTCTCACTCCCTCGCCGTTTGAGAGTTTTCTGTCTACTAAACACAACACCCTCTGACTCAGTCCAGCCTGACAATGCCCTGCTGTTACGGTATCGCATGTCTTGCAAAGAGACGCAGCTCTGGCACCAGACATGAGAACAAGAGCTTCAATCCAGCTAACTCTTGGAAGCCCTGAACGTATCTGATACTTGACAGATTTCTAGTGGGAGGCACACTGATAACTCAAAAACCAGAGCGAGAGAAGACAGGTAGTATTTATGCTTTTTTTTTTTCCTTGCAGGAGACAGTGTTCACCATGCACATTTCCGCGATTCTCATCACAATCTCTCGGTATCATCCAAAAAATGCGGAACCGACGAGCTCAGCAACTCTGATATGAATCTGCAACGCTCACGGAAATTTGTTTTCTCTCGTCCCCTCATCATGCTGGTCGCCTCTCACATTGCCATGATATGCAAGATCCCCAAGGACACTGGCAAAAGCAGGATTTCTTGAATCGTCGAGATGACTTACCTGATGGAAGCCGTGCCAGCATCATAAAATATAGCCCTGGATTGTACTCCCACCGCAGATTCTTCACATACTGACACATCAGGGTAAAATTGTTGAAGATAATTAACCTCCGAGGGTGTTAAACAGTGTTCCGCTGTTTATACAAGCCCACACCCACAAGAGAGTTGATGCAACAGTTATGAGTTTCTGAGCACTGCAACAAATCTCAGTCCGATCAAGTCATTTCTGTCTAAAAGCAGTCGGCAGGAAAAAAAATGCTGGCATTGATGAACATTAGATATTTTTAATATCACCTTTTCATATATACATTTCATATCAGAGTGGTTGTGAAACGGTTGCTTAGGTTTAGGCAACTTTTTCTGTCGTTATCTGGAAACAGGAAGTTGATTTGCATTCAAAACCAATCAAAATGTGTGTACTGCAAAACTTTACAAATTCAATTATGGACCAAAAAAAAAGCACTTTTTTGAGATGCTGAATTTGGAAAAGCATGTGGAACAAAGTGTATGTACGGGGTAAAGTGGGTCCAAAGAGCTTCATTTTGCTTCTGCCCAAAAAGCACACTTTTCAGTTTGAGGCACATTCTTTTCTTTGAGTCAAGCCGAAGGATATGATCCCTATATAATGCCATACTATAGTCAAACAAGGTTAAATTAGGGGGGTTGCTTTATGAGCATTCAAACCTGACATATTTACTACTTGATTGAAGGTTGCAGCGAGAGGAGTGCGAGAGTGTTCCCTCGTCAGCAAATTTCAATGAATGATTCAACCATTTCGAACCAAATGACTGATGGTTTAATCGAGACAGGAACCAACCTGATTAGCCTGATGACACGGTTGCTTTAGCGCGCTGAATGGAGGACACAAAGTCTTGCATTGTGAAGACACAGCCTCTGGTTATTTGTGGTTGGGATGGGTGCAAAGATCGAGGCTGTGAGGTTTATTGTTCATTGGAATCCCGATTAGTTGTTGGCATGGCGATAACTGCTGTTTCTGGGATCCAGATAAAAACAAATAGTCAGCAAAGTTTGCACTTACACTTCATAGAGTTACAACATTGCTAACAATACATTAAAACATTAGTATTAAAACAATTAGAACAATTCAAATCGATTGATTCGTAAAAGAAAATCTCAGTTCATCTAAACATCCAAATTGCAAAAACGTTCTAAAGTTTGACATACTGCCGTCTTCAGGATTAGGAACTCATTTTAATTGATGTTAAAGGGATAGTTTGGGTGTTTTGAAGTGGGGTTGTATGAGGCACTTACCCATAGTAGGTGTATTACCTACAATAAATGACGGTCGGCGTGCCCCCTGCATCAAGAAACAGACAGGAGCACCGACACCGGAGCAAAGCAATGTAGTGCTGTGAACTGTAAAAGAAAGGCTCACCTACATAAAATTGATATCCGTTTAAGTGTACGTTATATTTTGAATATTTTCCAACGGCGAACTGAAGTGAAAGTGAAATGTATCCATACTGTTTTTGTTACCTGAGCCTGCACACATACAGCACGGAATTGCTTTGCTCCGGCGTCGGTGCTTCTGTCGAAGTCAAGGAAAAGTGGTTCGGTACGACGGACTATTAGGGCCACATTAAGGAAAAATAAATAAATCTGAGATTTTGAGAATAAAGTCATAATATTACGAGAATAAAGTCATAAGTTTACGAGAAAAAAAAGTCGTAATATTATAAAGTTGTACTTTTACGTGTTATTTTAGAGGGGAAATAGTGTGAAAATGAGGAACGTGAAGCATCTTGTGAAGTTCTACTTTAGTTTAGGTTTCACAAATAACAAAATACTTCATCTTTTATCATCAGTATCAGGACCTGGAAAAGATTGTGCAAGAAACTGCATTTATTTTGAAGAAATAACCACACAGACCTGATGGGGAAATTCCCTGTTTTGTGGAGGAGGAAATTCCTTTTTTTTCTCATAAAATTATGACTTTATTCTCATAATATTCCGACTTTTTTTCTTGAAATAGTATGACTTTACTGTCATAATATTATGGCTATATTCTCGAAATTTCCGATTTGTTTTCCCCTCAATGTGGCCCTAATACTTCGTCGTAGTTTGACTTTTTGACCGCAGCCAAAGTAATACACCTACTATGGATAAGTACCTCAAACGACCCCACTTCCAAACCCCCTTTAATTGATATCATGTTGTCCAGGTTGGTCCCTCCCCTACACACCTGGGGATGATTGCTTAATCACTTTAAAAGGAGGCAGCTGCTCTGTGGTGCTCTGATGAAAGCTAGTTTGCTGGAACACGGGTCACAGTGTCAAGATGTTTTTGGAGAGACACTTTGTGCTGCACATGGTATTTCTAAAATCCACATTCTCATCTGCCAACTTTTAATCATTAAGAGACAAAATGAAGATGAATATCTTGGCCACTGACATTATCAGGTTACAGCCCAATTTACACACACACACTCCCAGATTAAATTGCATGTCGTGCCTTTTGAAAGCCATATTATCTGTCAGTTCTGCTGTGTTTGTGCATGTTTATCTGTTTTTTATCTGGAAGAAACACTCTCTGGCACTTCACACACACACACTGACTTAAATGATGCACGAGCGAAGCCAGACTTAGTTTAGCCTCATCCAAATCACGCTGACCCCGAAAACCACAGTGGGACTTATTCTGGGAAAGACCCTTTTACAAAAAAAAACCTAACCATCACTCATTGCGTTGTGCACCGACGCCAGTGGGAAAGCAACAAAGCGGGAGGACAGCGTGACCACAAGTTCAAACCGTTCGGGCCCACAACAAGGGGCCGAAGCCTCGGAGCAGTAAATCAAAACGATTCCTCGGAGAGCCTGCGCTTGCCAAAATTCATCCCTATTTTCTTGGGAGATGTTGTGCATGCCACACTGCAGACGAGTAGAAGCCGCAAATTCTGAGAAAGCATTTTCGTATGAGTGATGACGGTGACAAGGAGGCCAAAAATTCTTGTTTTCCAAGAAATGTTTTGCTAGTTTCCGACTTTGTGCTTTGCAGGTGCTGTGCGTCGTGGCCCTGCCCTGAATTTAGTCTGCTAGGAGTTCACTTTAAGTAAAAATAAGAGTGTGTTTTTCTTTAAAGGTCGATGTAAATGTCCTCGCCACATGTCAGTATACTTGTTCTGGATCAGCTCCCTCTGGGAGAAAGACCACCTGACACAATTTCTCTCCGCTGCAAGTCATTTAAATACAGCTCACTTTACAAAAGACAGACGATTTGCCGACAGATTTGAATATTCAGGCTCCACGAATTCAAAGCAAAAAAAAAAAAAAAAGCACTTGTTCTTTGAATAGAATCGCCATGGCACAGGCGCACCAACGCTTTTTCCAACATCTGGATCCAATGATCTGCCTTTGTCCAATCCGCAGTTGCCAGGGCCACACAGATGTGCTGACAGGGTTTTAGCCAATCTGCCATCTCACGTACTGCTTCCTATAATCCTTCACCAAACAGCCTGCAGAGTCTCTTTAAACGCCTCGCTTCTTTTCCCCTCCTCTTACCTTGCGCTGTCGTTTTTTTTTTTGCATGCCGATTGCAGCGCCCCTGCTGATTTTGCGGTTGACATTTCCCAAACGCACGCCGCCCGATGTGTAATTTGGTGTCGGTGACTGCAGCTGCTGTGTCATGGAAATAAAAAAGTTGCAATGTCATCCTAACAAGTTTGTGAATCAGAGCGACCGCAGCCAGACAGTTTACAGTAAAAGAGCGTCTTTTTGGCGAAAAAAAAAAAAAAAAAAATGGCACAAGATTTTGTTTTCTTTAGTGCAGCCGGTAAACAACACATTACGTCGTTGTTTTTCTGATTCACATACCGTCACTGATGCCGTGCAGCCGTTGATGTGGTGTCACTTCCCACAACTACAGTAGAAATCTGACAGTGTGACCATGACCCCGGACATGTTGTTTCTCCTGGGACTTTCCCTTGATTACATTTACCGCTTCATCACAGTTCCTCGTCTATTTTATTCCAAACAAACACTGCTGCTGATGTCAGAAACACGAAACGCATCACTTCCTGTGCGGCATCGGCCAATTACTCATACGACAATGTCAGTTTGTTGTACTTAAACAGCCATTAGGCATGCTTAAGGAACACAGTACATCTTATTCTTCAGTCTTGCTACAGTAGTAGTTGTGGGAAACAGAGGTCAGCATCCACCTGTACTTCACACTTGCATTGTTTGGAGTTTCCGTTCATCCTGCGTGGATTCCTCTAATTGTTTCTGAAAATCAAGTGCTCCCAGTATTCTGGGAAGTGACTATCAGTGTGTGAGAGCTAGCGTATGGGGGAGGGCACGCTGCCTCAGCACATTTCCAGCGGTTTACTCTGCTTTGTCGCTTACAGTAAGCTCTGACTGGGTCATATGGCGCACATCAGTCACATTAGTCATCTGATGATGCACATGGAGGACAGTCGGAGGAGTGATAACTACACTAACAGCAACTTCAAGCCTGAAAAATGCACTGTGGGTTATTGCATTAGATTAAGATCAGACTTCATACAGATAGAATCAATTTTTCTGTAGCCCACAAATTCTTCTTTCAGCCACATCCAATCCGAAGGGGACAAAAAATCGGAGATTTCATAAATAAATTTATAATATTACGAGAAAAAAGTTGTATTTTAATGAGAAAAAAGTTCGACTATTTCAAGAAAAAAAAAAGTCGGAATATTACGAGAACAAAGTCATAACTTTACGAGAGCTTGAGCTTAAAATGAATACGTTTGTAGAGTAAAAATGTGACTTTGTGAACACGGGACACAAACGAACAGACGATTTGTAACATGAAAATGAACTGTGTTGTGATAAAGCGTCGGTATTTGACGCCCAGGAGGGATTGACAACGGGCTGAAGAAGTAGCAGGATTGCCAAATGGCAAACAAACAACGAAAAATCAAATAGATATGGTGTTCATGATATGAGTTAAGAAGCTAGTATGTATGGACATTTTTAATTTGGAAAGTCAGACAATGATGTCCAAAGATAATACATGTTAATGCATATAATGAAGTAGATTGATGATGGTTTGCAGGCGAAAAAACTACTTCCAACCGTAGAAGACGTCTCGCAGCACAGGCTTTCAAGATATCACTTTCACAAGGATTATTTCATTGTCTGGCGTACGTTTTTCTCTCCCGGCTCTCCTGTAATGCAGCCTGTTAGCCCGAGGTCCCGGGGCTGGAGAGAAATACGACACTGGAGCGCTGTATCCCATAGATTGTATCGAACCATTTTTGCGCTGAGGTTGCTCCTTTTTCTCCGCCTTTTGATCATTTTCTCCGTTTAAGTTGGCTCCATTATCTCTTCCAGAACAAGGAGCAGCAGCAGCTTCAGTGTCTTTGAACAGATAAAGTAGGTCAGGATGTGAAAGCAAAGCTGCAAACAGACGCAGACGAACAAAAAGTAGGGAAGATGGATGATTTGGACTCTACTTTATATGAATTCTGTTCTGAAAAATACCTCTGAAACGTCTTTAGAAGCCACAGGGAAATCTCTTGTCTTAGATAAAACTTAAATATAATTCATAATGTTCTTACTTTCGTGCCAGATTCCATATCATCAAAGTATGCATCGCTTTTTCTGAATGTTTTATTGCTATTTAAGACAAAAAAACAATGTGTGTACTTCAACTCCATTCACAAAAGAAAAGACAAGTTAAGCTTCAGGGATACAGAGAGAGAGAAAAGGGCTGTTGTATTGGCCTGTTTTCACAGGGAGGTCAAAGGTCAGGGCAAATCACAGGGTGGGTCCCTTGAAGGAAACAAAACCTGAAGAATGGGACCTGAACCTGCACTACCTCACCACAGTGACCCAAAAGTAATGGTGCATTCCGGTGCTCCTCAACAACTCCTCAAGTGTTAAATATATACATATACGTAGATTGAGAAGTGCCTTAAACTTGCATTCTTTCTAACAGCCAGCAGGGGGCGACTCCTCTGGTTGCAAAAAGGAGTTGGATTTTATAGAAGTCTATGAGAAAATGAGCCTTAGTGGCGTGGCTACCTTGTGATTGTGATGTTCGGTAATGAAAGATATTCTATAGAGTCGGCTGTTTTGCTAGCCAAAATTAGCATCCCAATTATTATTACATGAATTACGGATGGACCTTGCTAACCAAGCTAGCCAGCTAGTGCTAGAATTAGATGGTAACTTAGTGTTTGCTACGCCGTTGGGCTTCGCTCCTCCACATCATCACCTGCTCTCGGCCAAATACGGTCAGTTCTGGTTGCAAGAAACCAAGATGGCGACGGCCAAAATGCCAAACTCGGGGCTTCAAAACAGCAGTCTACAAACCACTGAGTGACGTCACGCCCACTTCTTATACAGAAATAGTGGTTAATTTAGAAATATCTCTCACTACCATGTCTATTTAGTAGATGTTCTGGAGCTTTCGATCATATCTCACAATCTTCATCAGCATTTTTTATGTGACCATTTTAACGTCATCTTGTACGTGTTGGTTTAAAAGCTGAGGTTCAAAGTTTGCTCTTTACCTTGAAAGAACAGTTTATCCCCAGAATGCATAGCTCGTAGGAAGAACTAAAGCTGGAAAAGAGTCTTTTGGGAGTGTTATGGTTTCCCAGTAAGTTACTGCAATGCTGGTGGAACGGCCAATATTATTTAGCCAAGTTATGTACTGAACCGCGGGATTTTGTGTACCATTACACCCCGAACAGCTAGTGTGTTGCCAAAAGAACTTTATAGACACCCAAAGCATTAAACCCTCCCAAAGACCTCAGCACATATTTAGTCCTGGGCTTTAATTTCAAGGGAAATCCCAATGCCATTCACCTCTACTCTACACCAGCTGTGCATCATATGGCCCATATACACCAACTGACTCCGACCCAAACTATACAGGAAACCCAACCTTAACGGACGTAGCGACGGGGTTTACGAACCCTAGCAGCCGTTGGACTGTAGTTCCTCCGTGTCTCACATCTGGAGAAAACGCAACAAGTGTAAAAATATGAGCGTTGCCAATATGCCACTGGGTAATAAATCATCAGTTTATGAACCATAAATGTGTAGGAGAGTTGATCTGAGAGTTTTTGTTGGAAAGACAGATGTGTCGCATGTGAATGGCGCTCTTTCTTCAACAGGTAGGCGAGGTAAATGAAAGGGGGTGCGTGGGCGGCATTGAGCTGACCTTTCCGCCACCTGTGACGCCATTTGACACCTGAAGGTCAAGGGCGGAGGCAAACAGGGGTCGGGTGATCTGAAAAGTTTCACAAATGGGGGGGAAGGGAGACAGAGGAAGTGAAACTCGACGCAGCAAAGGGATAAAAGCTTTGATCCGTGTGGGTTTTTAAAGGTCAGTTTCGGTACTGAGTGACGTTACAAACATCACGGGACACTAAAACTCCAACTTAAAGTGCAAAATCTAGATGAAGAATAACAGGATGTGAACAAATAAAACCAAGTAATCAAGACATTGTACACTATTCCAAGAAGATGAACATGAGGGTTGAAAGCATTAAATAAACTCATCTTGGACTCAAACAACAAACATGTTGCTCATCTACAATCTGCCAAAACATACAGTGAGTTACGAGCGTTTTGTTGAGAGCTGACCACTTATCTCAGCTGGACGCTGACCTCGCTGAGTCATAAAACAAGGTCAGCCCGAGTGCAGTTTGCCCCGATGTGGACCTTTTATTACAGCGAGTCACTGTGCAGATCTTTGGAGGACACATTTGTTATGTATAAGACAGCATCGCACAAATATTTAAAGCTACAGCGCTTTGGCAAAAAAAAGAGAAACTCAGAGATATCTGAGGGGAATTATAAAAGTTTCACAAGCAGGAACCCGCCCTTAACTTTGAAGGTTTGGTTATTTGGTGCCGTTAAACGGTCAAAAATCACCAAAGGTTTTCTGATATACACAAAGAAAGAAGACACAAGTTAGGGTTTAGGGTGCAGAACAGTCTGGCAGCTCCACAGGGGAAACAGTGAAAACCATATTTGTGGTCAACACAAGGATCTGAACCCAGGAGGTTATGTTGAACAAGTATTTAGATTTTGATGGAGATCAGCATCTCCAGTGAGCTACGCAATGTCCCAACTCGCCACACGAACAAACAGCTGATTGTAACGTGACACACGGGACACGAACAGTGTGTAGGATCTGGCGGTATCTAGTGGCGAGGTGAGGAGATTGCAACCAACTGAAGCGTCTCCTGCGTGCTACGCGTGTTGGAGAGCTACGGTGGCTGACGCGAAAATGGGAATGACCCTATCGAGAGCCATCTGGAGCAGAGCCAGTGCGTAGAATGTTTGTGTACGTGGGAGGTGAGTGGTGAAGCACGAGAGAGAGAGAGAGAGAGAGAGAGCGGCGGCAACGGAAGCGAGTAACGTTATCGACTCAGGAAGAATTTGTTTTATCCGTTCTGGGCTACTGTAGAAACATGGCGGTGCAACATGGAGGACTCCGTATGTATTATATAAACAGCTCATTCTCAGCCAAAGAAAACACAACGACTCTTATTATCAGGTGATTATACACTAAAGAAATCATACTTATTAATATCATACTCCATTTCTGCCAATAGATCCGCCTAATTGTTACACGCTGATCCTTTAAACTATATCACCCCACTCCTGGCGCACTCTCTTGGAGCATTTACTGTTGCCGCGGATTGGTTTACATTGTAGTTAATGGAACACCCAGTAAGGGTTCTGTGTGCTGCAAACACCGATGGCAGCGACAACGCCTCAGTATTTGATGCCCTATGGGAATGAGAACAGGCTGGGATCAAGTAAAAAAAACTAGGAATTTAAGTGTTCAGCAAAGTGGATACACAGCAATACTTCTTATATAAAGATAGAAAGTACCGTGTAACCACAAAAACCCTATGTGGATGAACACAGTAGAAAATCTGAGTAAGAGCAGGAAGTTAAGTGAAGGAAAAGTGCATTAAAGGGGCCTGTTCACACTGACTAATAAATATGTTGTCAGTCATAATCTCTCCATGGAAATGTGCCCCATAAAAGCTTTGAAATAAATCTCCATGTTAACAAGTTTTGTTTTTCTTTCAACCACATGTTCATGTGACATGTTGCATTAGGTCACATTTTCTTCTTTTTCCTGCCAAGTTGTTTCTGCAGTAATGTAATGGCACCATTTTATATATATGACTCTTCCCTAAGAGGTCTGTAAACACTAAAACTACTTTTCTTCCACCCCCCCTTTGAAAAATAACTTCTGAATCCAGCAGCATGGTTTTGGAAGCTCATTGGCTGTCATTCAAACAGCTATTTAAATTGAGTTTCCAGCAATGATGGTTGAAGTGATCTTGTAAGAAGCACAAGAAGAAGAATAAAAACTGCTGTATTGGAGAGCCTGGGAATAAGAAAGGTCTCATTGAGTCGCCTTCAAGGAGCATCGTCTCGTATCTGTCAGATCTGGAGGCATGCCAGCACCCGCCCTCTGTGGAAGTTGACAAGTGCGCCTCCCACTCCTCCGAAACGTTTGTTTGACAGACCCATCGTTGCAGGCTTCAGCCTCTGGCTGTTTCTTTTTTTTTTTTTAAAAGAAAGGCAAGCTCAAAGCCACAGATTATTGCATTTAGCTCACAAACCGGTGCGGAGTAAAACAACCTATAGAGAGAGGAGTCTTTAGAGATTTGGAGAGATTTTTGCGCATTTTGGAGACGTAACAGCTTTGCGCGTAAAAGGCACCACTGAAGGGGAATATCCATACATCCAGATATTTTTTTTTATATTTTTCTCTTTTGATTTATTCGTGAGATTGAAGGATTGTGGATCGTGACATTTGGCACCTGTGGATGCAACACCTGATGTTTGGACTTGCAAAAGAAAGGATTCAGCACAAGATATAGTTGATATTCGATTAAAAATTTACATTTTACAATTTTCATTTTACGACATTGAACCTCGCCATGCTGCTGAGCGTCTCCCTCCTGCTGAGCATCATCACCGGCTGCTGCGTCGCGTCCTACGTGCCGTGCCAGCCGTGCGACCAGAAGGCTCTGTCCATGTGCCCACCGGTGCCGGTCGGCTGCCTGCAGCTCGTGAAGGAGCCCGGCTGCGGCTGCTGCCTGACGTGCGCGCTCGAGGAGGGCCAGCCGTGCGGCGTGTACACGGGGCCGTGCACGCGCGGGCTCCGCTGCCTGCCCAAGAACGGCGAGGAGAAGCCGCTGCACGCGCTCCTGCACGGGCGCGGCGTGTGCAGGAACGAGAAGCTCTACAAGCTGCTGCATCCGTCCAAAGGTATTGAGTCATTAATGATGGCAGCTTCATTTTCATTATTTATAAAAAAATGTAATATATTGTTTTTATTATATTATATTATTATTATTTTTTATATTATTTTATTAATTTTTTAAATATTTGTTTTATATTTTTTTATATTATTTTTATTTTTTTAACTATCATTATAGTTGTCCCATTATATTCCACTATAAGTCAATGACTGTAATTAAACTTCTCACTAATTAACTGAATTAATTGAGTCATTCATGATGGCAGCTTCATTTTTATTATTTATAAAAAAATGTAATATATTATTTATTATATTATATTATTATTTTTTTTATATTATTTTTATTTATTTTTGTATTATTTTTTTAACTATCATTATAGTTGTCCCATTATATTCCACTATAAGTCAATGACTGTAATTAAACTTCTCACTAATTAACTGAATTAATTGAGTCATTCATGATGGCAGCTTCATTTTTATTATTTATAAAAAAATTACATATTATTTTTATTATATTATTTATTTATTTTTTTATATTATTTTTATTTATTTTTTTAACTATCATTATAGTTGTCCCATTATATTCCACTATAAGTCAAATAACAGCACTAAATGTGTACTGGATAAGCAATATTATGATACTTGTGTCAGCTCTGATGGTGTTTCCATTGCAGAAATGATGTTTCAATTGTAGATCTATAAAGGGCTGTGGTGCAGAGAAATAGCAAACAGCTGGATAGAGATGTTTCTGCTCCCCTGTCAATGCAGGAATGTTAATGAAGCCCTCAGCCCTTCATTTTTTTAGTCATCATAGTTGTCCCATTATATTCCACTATGAATGAATGAATGAATGAATGAGTGAATGACAGATACAAAATAATAACAAACAAAACAAGAGTAATAGTGTCCGAAAAGGAGCATAGGTAGAAGTAAAACTTATATTTCCTTATACCCCTTTCTCACTTCTCCTTTAATAACTCATATATCATAGAATGATAATATAATATAATACATAAACTATCCCAGATTTATTTACATCCCAAATGAAATATATGAACAGCATCCCAAGTTTATTTACAACCCACATATCCATCCGGAGTTAAAAAGTAGATATAAACCAACCCTTATCACAACTCTTCCTCAACCATATACCTCCAAAAAATATTTTTTTTGTATAGCTTTTTAAAGTGATTTATATTTGTGCTCCGCTTCAACCCAATCACCCCATCACCCAACCCATTCCACAAATCCACCCCACAGACTGAAATACACATTATTGCGGTTTTAAATTCGACCAAAACCATGAATTTCAATACATGTGACTTTAAAAACAGTGACTATAAGTCAAATAACAGCACTAAATGTGCACTGGTTAAGCAATATTATGATAATCATGTCAGCATCTGATGGTGTTTCCATTGCAGAAATGATGTTTCAATTGTAGATCTATAAAGGGTTGTGGTGCAGAGGAATAGCAAACAGCTGGATAGAGATGTTTCTGCTCCCTTGTCAATGCAGGAATGTTAATGAAGCCCTCAGTGACACATACACACAGAGAGTCAGACAGCGATGCAGTAAATAAAGTAAAAAAAGATGGAGAAATGAGCTCCAGACTGTCCAAAAATCACTTTACACCCTGTCATAAAAAACTCCAAAATGTATGAGTTTATATTTTCTCCAAAAGGTGAAGTGAGTTTAGGGGCCAAAAACAGTGTCTCTTAGTCAAACTCCTGACACCTGTCATTACCGAGGCACACGACTCCCAAAAAAGCCCCCGTGCGCCTTGACCCCGTGAACTCTGTCAACAATCGGTGCCGAGCGTCGATCAACCTGTCATCTGGGTTTGAAAAAAAAAAGCCCTTGTGGGGCTTGCGAGCCGTAAATCAGCAGGTTTTCGTGTGAGTGGCCCCGTCGCCTCGGGGCCCCCCAGCCCGACATAAAACAAGGGAGAAGATTACAGGTGGTGCTCTGCGAGAGAGGCTCCCTTTTTGGCTCCTTCTGAATGGCGGTTCTGGGACAGTCACTGTGTCTGCTGGGGAGCGCCTTTGTGGGAATTGGCTTGTGCACTCTTGAAGGTGTGAAATCATATTTTTTACCCTTCTTCTATACAGTTTCTTTTCTTTTTTGCTTTTCTTTTGTGACTTTTTCTTCATCCACCACCTGTGCCGTTTCCCACACCTGCACCTTTTTGTCTCTATTCTCTCCCACCACACCGCCTCTTCTCCTCTTTCCCTTCCTGGCTACTGTCCCTCTTCATCTTTTACACCCTATTCTTCTTCTCCGCCCCTCCCCCACCCACCCATCCACATCCACAGTTTCACCCTTTTTCCATTCTGTGTTATGCTTTATGGAGTTTTAGTAAAGAAGCAACTCAAATAATCTCACCAAAGAAGGGATTTTTCTGGCAGTAACAAACAGCAGAAGATAAGAAAAGGGGGAAATACTGCCATACAAATGTATCACATTCAAATTAGCCTTTATTACAGTCTTTTGTTCTTGTTTTTACTATTCAATTTTTGTCAATTAACTCTTTGGCTGCACCCACGAGATCATTCAGAGCCGCTCCGCATCTGAGAAATTGTTGTATAATCAAAAAATCTATTCAGTTTCCCTCCCGTTCCCACACTCTCCTCTGCTCCCCTCCCACCACTCTTTGTCAGTCCCACCCTGGTCTCTTCATCTCCCTCCCTCTCTACGTCTCGGCGCTGCAGGCAGGCCCAGGCTGTGCCGTGATTCAGCAGAATGCCGGCTGAGCGTGGGTTACCGACCCCCCCCTCCTCACCCCCATCTGTCTGCCCGTCAGCCAGCTTCTCCATTAACTCCACGTCTCCCCTGCTGGGCGCTCTCTCTCGACACATAAATTAAACAAAACCCATATGCACGCTGATAAATACACACCTCGTGCACTAATTCCATTTTATAGACGCTCGAGAGGATGAGCCAAAAAGGTGCATAAAACGCAGCAGGGGTTGCCAAAAAGGTTGGCTGCACTGTGCATTTGTGAATCGTGTGCACATTGATCATGTGTCAAAAAGCTGTCATTCAAACCTGGATGAAAGCTGGAAACAGTAGTGTTTAGTTGCCTTTTTGCAAGTGCTGGGAACATGAAACTCCTCTGCAACGTTATCTGGACAGATTTCACGTTTTCCCAGATGAAGTGAGGGAAAGAAAACTCCTTGTCAGGAGCAAAAGAAAGAAAGAAAGAAAGGAGTTTTTCTGTCCTGCAGGGATCCGTCTCTGGGAATCGCCGTGTCTCCCAATTCAAACACGAGGAAGAAGTGCGAGGAGGATGCAGAAGAAATGAAAGACGTGATCAGTCAGCGAAAGGTCAGATTAGACAAACTGGAGGATTAGCAAGTGAGGACTTGATTGGGTTTACGCTGGCTGCTGATCTGCTCTCTCTGGAGGAAAATAAAAACTGTGTCAGCAGGAAACTGGAGGATGGGGGAATCTCTCATTTGTTCCAAGAACCTGTCATTATGTGGATGCGTGACATCATCATCATCACCACTGGGGGGTGGAGGGGCTTTAAGCATCATTTGCAACGTGGCGGCCGTGACCTTGTTTCACCGCCCAGTTAGCTTTAGTAGCTTAGCGATCACGCCAGTTGCAGGAACGGAGGGGGGTTTATGTGCAGAATCTGGAAACAAGTGCGTGACACAGCAGTGGAAGCGCGCCAGCTGTGGCTTAGGACGCATACGAGGCTAATGCAAGCTATAAATGAAGTGAAATATCAGTTTAAAGTGCTTTTGGGAAAAGAAAGCCGCAGCCACTCGTTCTGGCCCTCGACACAGCCGCTGTGGTCATGTGAATGGAGGGTGGGACGAGGGGCGAGCGCTGAGGTTTTGTGCGACTGTGTGCGACTCCCCCCCCCAACCGAAATGTAGCAGTATTTTTGCACAGATGAAAGATGCATGTACACGAGGGTTTTCTGTGGGGGTTGGGACCCAAAATGGGCTGCGGCTGTTTCTGGTGGCTTGCCACATGACAAGTGTAATAGTATGTTTTCATGGGCCTGGGTGCCAGGGTGAGACTAAATATCTCATTTAGGTCACCGGCTATAAAAGTTTTAAAACGCCTGGTCTACATATACCCCAAACTGGCAACCTAACCTGCCATAAATGTAGGCTATGTTGTTCCGTATGTCAACACGTCCAATCTGAAACTGGCCAGTAGCCACTAACTGCTAAATAAGCATTTAGCCGGTGCAGTGAAATCATCACGACGTGCTGTGACATTGCCGAACTCTCCTGTCCTATGGGGGTGTAAGAAAATATCACGATATCATGTGACACTGTATCGATTCTCAAAAACACTGTATCGATATTTGAATATATATTATTTTAATTAGTAGTTTACAAAGATGAACTATTCTTTATTTTATTTGCAAAGAGGTGCCCTGTCACTGTATGCGTCCTCTCAAAGTAGTGATATGATGTTGGATGTTACAGGGACTTGTGATAAACGCAGATCCCATTGTTCCGATTGCATAAAAAGTAGTTCTTTAACGCAAGATTTTATGCAAATGACAGTGTGTTCTTTATAGTAAAACAGTTTTCCTAAAATTTGATTTTTTTAAAAATCGCCTTGCTTACAGTATCGCAATATATTGCGATATATTGAATCGTAACCCCCGTATCGTGGTATGTATCGTATCGCCAGATTTTGTGTCAATACACAGCCCTTCTGTCCTGTGCTTTTATGATTTTAATTTTAGGTGCATCTCCAGGTGAGAGCCATCTTAGTGCAGCAGTCTCTTGAAAGCAGCAGAAAAAATGCTTTGAAGCCCTGTTTTGCACAACATTACACCAGTGGACATTAAGTCTTTTGTGATAATTTAGAATCACCTGTTATTTTAATCCTGCATGTCTGTCATTTGTTAAAGTTCCGGGTGTAAATCACTGCGGCGAAGACAGTCCTCCTCCTGATAATAGTAATCCTGTGTGTGAATCAAGCGTCATATAACTACAGCTGGACACATTCTTGTTCTTGCTTTTTGTTTGTATTCTGTCATCCCGTTGACATCCGTTCATTTACGCAGCGGAGCAACTGATTCTCCAACTTAAAGATTTCATGTCATTTAAGCAGCAGTAGAAGTGAAGGGGAGAGTTTTGAATTGGTTTCACATGGGATGCAAACTCCGGTCTCGTGGATGAGAAGCCTTGTGTTTTGTGTCGTGTGACTAGATGATGAAACCTACTAGTAGGTGTAGTAGGCTCCTATTGACCCACATCTATGGGGCGACTGATAACGCCTATTTAATAGCCTGACAACATTCTAATCGGCTGTCCATCTTTATATATAGTCTATGATGGTGACGCTCCAAGAAGAGTGTATTCAAACTATCGGCTTTGTAGATGTTTTATGAGGAAGGAAATGCGTTCAACACTTTTGTTAGGCCTCAAGGATACACACCGTTTATTTTGATGTAAATATAACTTTACAAGAAAACCCCACCTTTAATAAAACCTCAACGCCGAGTGACCGCATCTGTCTTTGCCTCCCCTTATCAGAATCTCTCGACGACGCCGTGCTACCCGTCCCGGAGTCCGTGCAGCCCCAAACCAAGGCGCCCTTATATGGCAGGGACCACATCAGCAGCCGGAAGGCCCAGGCCATGAGGCAGGCCAAGGACCGCAAGAAGCAGCTGGCTAGGCTGGGACCCGCCAGCCACCTGGACTTCTCCCCGCTCAGCCTGGATAAACTGGAGCCGGAGTTCGTAAGTGAAGCAGAGATTACAAACAGAGGGGAAATTAAGATAATGAAATCTGGGAATTTCGGTGTGAAAAAGTGCATTTTGAACCATCATTTTTAACACACATTGTGTATGTGTGTGTAGGGCCCCTGTGGGAGAAGACTGGATAATCTCATTCAGAGCATGAAGGACACTTCTAGGGTCTTGGCTCTCTCTCTGTACATTCCCAACTGTGACAAGAAGGGCTTCTTCAAGCGCAAACAGGTACGTCTTTTTATGTCATGTCGTTTAGCAGCTCGGTTTTCACACAAACCCTTTAAACTGTCCAATAAAGCAGAAGGAACCGTTGACGTTTAACTCCATATTTTGCAGTGTAAGCCGTCTCGCGGTCGCCGGAGGGGCATCTGCTGGTGCGTCGACCGGTTCGGCGTGAAAATCCCCGGCATCAACTACGCCGGAGGAGACCTGCAGTGCAAAGACCTGGACAGCAGCAGCAACAGCAACGAATGAGAGTGAACTTCTTTTTTTAAAAAAAAAAAAAACCTGCCAATCAAGCTAGCACACTTAATGACTGCCAGTCAGGAAAATATGGCACAAATGCTTCTATATATGGTCAGGTGTGATGGACTGTTTTTTCTGTTTTTAAAAAGGGGAGCTAAACTGAAAAGCGTCCCCACTGACCGTGTACTATGTTTGAGGTTAGCTAACACCTCGCCTCTTTATATCCATAGAGAATAGAGGATTATATATATATATATATATATTTGTATGATATTGATAATATGTTGTGTATTGCTAAATTTACTCCAAGAAATTCTCAGACAAGACATATTTTCAATGTGGCTAAAAATCTTATTTTTGTCATAGTGGAGATGCCATTGAAGAGTCTAAATTAGCAATGTTTTATTCATTTTTAATCATATGGATGACATCCAGATGTAGATCGGAAGTGACACGGATTTGCCAAATACTTGATTCTGATTGGTCAATCATGACGGTCTGTTATTTCTTTATAGCAGACCGTTGCTATGTATAACAGACCGTTGCTATGGGCGCAGTTCTGATGTCAGACTCTGGCGGGCCATTTTTGTGTCAAATTATTGATTTCGTTAGTAAGTAGCCGTGTAATAAGCGGGATAATGTACAGCTAGAGAGTCATTATTGTGAAATAAACCTCTTCAGGACGATGCGGCACCCCAACATGGGGTTTATTGCACAATAATGACCGGCTCGCTGTACATTACCCTTACCTGACTTAAATCCTGCCCCCGACCTACTGCCACTGACCACTTTCCCACTTGTAGGCGGCTTCGCCAACAAGGAAAAGTGAGGGAAGGGTTCTGAAGGATTCCTGCAGGAGGCTGGGTGTATTATACCGTCATCGAGATGGGAAAACCAAGTCATGAGTGTGCAGGAGACGGACAGAATCAGCTGTTTCATATGTCACGTCAGCGTGATAGCTATCATTGTTTGTTCAGCAAAAGCATCGGCCTGTTTTTACAATCACAGAGCTGAGAAAATGGAGCTCAAAACTCAAGATAAATCCATAAAAATTCAACTTTAAATTTTGGGAAATCAAATAAGAAATGAGCAGCAGTATGCTTATGGATCATGTATGTTTTTTTACCAGTTAGAGGTGATTATTTTCTACATCTAAAGTCAAATGTGACGATGTTGACATCGCCCAGCACTCATAAACAGCCCGTTCTCATTCCCAGCGTGTTAAATACCGAGGCTTTCTCATGGCCGTCGGCGTTTGATACCGCCGCACGCGGTACCCTTAGTATGAAATGCACCGGGTGTTCCGTTAACTACAATGTAAAGCCATCAACAGCAACAGTAAACGCTCCGAGAAAGTGCGCCAGGGCGGGCAGGATGGGTGGTGGATGGGTCCAACAATCAGCTGTTTGTTTGTGTCCCGTGTTCACAACGTTCAGCGTCATGTTCACTGTACAAAAGTAGCAGTTTTAAGCCAACCATGTCGTTCTTTCCTAAACCTAACTATAGTGGGTTTATTGCTTAAACCTAAAGTGACGCCAAGAGCAACTGTAGTGGTTCGATGCCAGAAAATAAAGTGACGCCAAGGGGGCGGTATGTGACGAGTCGGGATGAGAACGTGTTGAAACAAACATACTGTATTGTACTGTAAAAGGTTACATATTTGACACTCGGGCTCCTTTTTAAAGGCCTTTTTTCAAGTCCAGACAGCTGCGTCCATTGTTTGTAAATGTATGTACAGCGTGTGCATGTGTCTGTATGTGTGTGTAATGTACTGTTTGTGCCATGCCCTTATAGTTCTCAAGTACAACAAGTTTAAATTCTACCGTCCGACAAATGTGGTTGCCGTGCATTTCCTTTCTCTCGCACACAAATCGTATGCAAATGCCCCGCGTTGTTTGTGTTTTCCACGCGTAGGGTCTCCACCGCAACCGCGCAGGCAAATCTGTCCGCCGGGGGTGACTTGCTCTCAGGGTTTATCGGGTCCTGTATCCTGCAAAGAGCAAGGTCGCTGAGTTTCTATGTAAATTCAAGTGCCTTCTGCCCCACGCCACTTTGAATTTTCATTTGCATGTGGACCCATTGTGTTGTTGGACGAGGGACACAAAAGGAGGGAAGGTGTGGATGTGGTCTGAAAGTGTTTTTCAGTTGGTTGCTGACATTCAATGACAGAGGATTATTGTTCTAGAGTTCAAAATTAGCTTTTGTTGTTGTTCTAATCTTAACGTTCGTTTAACGTCTCTTAGAGCCTCAGACATTCCTCATGAGAGCATTGACGGCGGGCTCACTGATTCCAGCCCACATGTAAACACAACACAGTGACACTTTTCAGAATCTCAGTTAATTAATGTGAACATTATGGTGAAATATTTATCAGGCGTGTAATTGATGTACTCGTTTTTTTTTTTTTTGTAATGACAAATCACTATTTAAATAAAGTTCATGTACTCACAAAAAAAACGGCACATCTGCACTTTTGTCTTAAATGTGTGAACGCTGCCAAATTGCTGAGTCAGTGGTTGTGTTTTTTCTTCCCGCTATCTCTATGACCTTGTGGTGCTCCATGCAGGTTGTTTCCATCTGCTGTTGAAGGCGAAACTGCCTGTTGTTACATAACTCACTGTGGCCAAAGATTCAACCCATAGAGGGCAGCACAGCCACGTTTTGTGCAAAATTTAATTTTTGTTTTCTTTTCAAACACGCTACCAGCATGGCTCTGGGTCCCCCACTTTGGTCCAAATATCTCAAAAACTATTGGATGGATTGCCATTACATTTTGTACAGACGTTCATGGTCCCCACATGATGCATCCTCCTGACTTTGGTGAGCCCCTGACTTTTCCTCTAGCGCCACCATGAGGTTGACATTTGTGTTTTCCACTTAAATATCTCAATAACTATGGGATGGATTGACATTACGTTTGGTGCAGACGTTCATGTCCCCCTGTGGGATAAATTGTATTACATTTGGTGACACCCTGTCTTTTCACCTGGTGCCATCATCAGGTCAAACAGTATTTGGTTTATAACCATAGACTGTATATAAGAAGTGGACGTAGTCACCGTGACATCACCCATTGGTTTGTGGACTTCTGTTTTGAAGCCTCGGGTTCGGCATTGTGGCCGTCGCCATCTTGGTTTTTTTTTGGAACCAGAAGTGACACGAGAGGGTGGCGCTAAGTACATCCGAACACTGAATAAGACATTTTAAGACAAAAACATGGATAACATCCTAGACCGGACAACGCCGTGGTAGCGACTTGTCAATCACAAGGTAGCCACGCCCTAAAGCATCCCCTACTTTATGGTCTACTTGACTCGAAATGGGACCATAATTTACTAAATGAACATCACGCTGTGTTGAAGAAGACTTGAAACTAGCGATTGAGACCATAAACTCATGTTTACAATGTTAACTGAGGTAATAAATCAAGTGGGAAGTAGGGTCATTTTCTCATAGACTTCTATACAATCAGATTTCTTTTTGCAACCAGAGGAGTCGCCCCCTGCTGGCTGTTAGAAAGAATGCAAGTTTAAGACACAATGGTAAAAAATAAACCATTTAACATCAGTATGATAGCCTTTTCATTGTGAGCATGTTTACATTAGCATTTAGCTAAAAAAATTGCTGCCCCTGAATAGACATATTTACATACAGCCTCACAGAGTCACTAGCATGACTGTAGTTTGAGTCCCATCTGGGAAAAAATTGTATTAACAGTGAGAAAAATGCAGATGAACGATCATCATCGATCTCCATCATAGGAGTATTTTCCAGGATTTGTAATGTCTGTGCTATAGTGCCAAAAAGCTGAGAATTATTGATGCATTTTCCAAGCCCACTTTTTCATTTTCAAAAGGTATTTCTTTACTTTTCTAAAAATCCAAATTGTCACAGAGCCTATTTTCTCCACTCCCAATATGTAAGTTACTTGAGTTAATGTTGAGCCATGAACTTGTGATGTTTGAGAAATGCTTGTTGTGTTTTTGCTCACACAGGTGTTCCGTACAGGGGGGTTTTAATTGCCTGACCTGACCTACCAATTGACTCCAAATGAGGGGAGATTGATGCCACCTGGGTTCATTCCAGAGCTCCTCCCTGATTGGCCACAGACAACAGGTGACGGGGTATAAAAGGTCATGGCAGACAGCAAACTGGTTGGTCTGTGTTTCCCACTCTCCAGGGAAATGGAGGAACGCTTTAACATAAATACTCTCAAACCTGCAAATTCAAAGTGTGTCCACGAATTAAAACACAGGCAGGCACAGATTGAATTTATTACCATTTTAATAATCTGTTAATGAGGCGTAACAGTAGTCTGCAAGCTACATAGGACACGAAAACACACCTAAAAACATGTTGAAGGCTTTCCATTGTTCAACACATACAGTACAAAACACAGAGCAAAGTCACAAATTAGTAAAGCAAACGCTCCAGCTGACTGAATATCTAGTCTTATCGGTGCTCCTCCTACAAAATAATCTGCCGTTACATCCTACGCAGCAAGCTGGATTCTATCATTTAATCCTTTTTGGTGGTTAAGATTTCAAAATGTCATCAAATGAACTAGAGACACATACACACAGAGAGATAATATATAGCTTACTCAGATGTTTTTTTTTTTTTGTTCCCAAGTACTTTACAGTTTGTTTTTTTTTTCTTTGGTTTCGTGCCACGTTATATCTGGGCCATGTCGGGGAGCTCCAGCTCCAGCTCTCTGAGGTACTGGCTGCAGTTGGGGTCGCCCCGCACAGTAGGGGCTGATGGGATAGGTCGGCCGGTGTGAGGGTTGACGCACCAGCACTCGCCCCTCTGACCGTGAAGAGACATCTTGCACTGAAACACACAAAATGCTGTTTATTTCTTTTTTGACGTCATTTTACATACTTGTGACGACACCAAAGATGCATGTAATGTGTTGTTTTGTGCAAAAATATTCAGCAAAAGTGTGTTTGAATCCACTTTATTTTCTTTATATATGTAGTATTTAAATAAATATCTTAGAAATAGGATGCTTTATTAAGATTTTTCACGCAAATACTGCCATACAAGTTATTTTTCTATCATTATCAAGCATGTAGTGGGAAATTAAATGATATAAATTCCCTTTTTTTTTGTTTAAATTGGTGGTTATGACGTTTTTTCTCCCCTAAACATTTGCATATTATCAGGTGACTATACCCTCTCTTTCCCACAATCACCTGTTTGAGATTATACTGCCCCCTCTTGTCGCAGTTGGGGATGTGCAGGGCGTACAGGTCTTCCAGAGGACCTCGGTTATCTCTGAAGGGCATCTTGGATATCCTCTCCAGGATCTGGTCCAGATCCTGCTGACACTGAGTCTTGAAAAAGAGCAAAAACAACAACACACGTCATGTTAACAGGAACGTACAGAGGCATCTGGGCGTGTTACGAGTCACCAGGTTTCTGTGGCAGATGGGTAAAATATGGTTGGACAAAAACAATGTTCTGAACAAATTACTCCATTTATTCTAACTTCTGTGCACAGAAATTAGAGATTGTCCAATTTATGTTTTATTTGAAGAATAAGAAGTCTGATCTTTTATATCATTTTTTTGTTTTAATATCTAAAAGAAAATAAGAAATCTGATCTTTGATATAACTTTTTTTGATTTTATATCTTAAAAAATAAGAAATCTGATCTTTTATATAACTTTTTTGGGTTTTATATCTTAAAAAAATCAAGAAATCTGATCTTTGTATAACTTTTTTTGGTTTTATATCTAAAAGAAAATAAGAAATCTGATCTTTATATAACTTTTTGGGGTTTTATATCTTAAAAAATTAAGATATCTGATCTTTTCTATAACGTTTTTATTATATATATATATATTTATATATATATATTTATATTTATATATATATATACATATATATATATATATATATATATAAGAAAATAAAAAATATGATCTTTTATATGATTTCTTTTGGTTTTATATATTTTTTAAAAATCTGATCTTTTACAACTTTTTTGATTATATCTAAAAAAAATAAGAAATCTGATCTTTTATATAACTTTTTTTTTTATATATTTTCAAAAATCTGATTTAAAAAACATTCCACAAAAGCACACAGAAAGAAAGTCTTCACCAACACCAAGATGTGTTGCAATCAGCACATTTTTGACATGCTACATAAAATCTCATATAAAAGGCACACACACACATAATAAAGCTTTCTGTAATGAGCAAATGAATCATGTTTTCTTGCCAGTAATGAATAGCAACTCTCGCCAGTGACCTCAGGTTTACCTCACAATCCCACAGAGCCAAATGTCTTGTTGAGACACTTATAAGAAGTTTCTGGTGGAGCAATAACCTTTAAATGATTTTTATGGCGGATGGAAAATACCACGACGCCGGTTAGAAATGCCCGGGGTTCACCCGTGAGTCCCGGCTCTGGTCAGGTGTATTTAAGGTCAGTAAATATCTGCCTTTTGAATTGGGAATGTTGAATGGAAGAAAAGTTAACTTGGAAAAAACTGATTTTTACTGTTTTTAATCCCCTTGAATTACTATTTGGTCTTTAAAGTGTGTCCTTCTGAGGCTTTGAAATGAATCCAAAGTGTACTACTATTACTTATCAACAGGTTCAACAGCATTAACTGCACTTGGAATGGTCTTCAAACATGCTAATAAAACACTTTTCAATGCACCATCAACAGCTGCTGTACCAGAGGGAGGCGACACTGCACCTCCTTGTTTTCGTCTGAGGAGTTAGTTAGTCTTTTCTACACTAACCACGATAAAAGGAACTTCACAAAACACCTGCACTACTTATCTTATCTTCAGTAATTTAATAATTGCTGACTGTCATTATTATGCCAGTATTATTATTATTATTATTATTATTATGCCATAACAATAAAACCTCTGGTCAGTCAACCATAGCTTTGTGCTTTCATATGATCCCATATATTGTAACAGTGCTGATAATAACCGCATTTAATCTATTGGGCATAACTGCTTTTAAATCACTTCTCAAAACTTTCTTCTTAAAATAAACTTTGTGTGAATTTTATTTCATTACAATTTATTTACCTACAGTTTATTGTATTTTATCATTATTGTTTTATTGTATTTTTTTGTGTTGTGAAGCACTTTAAAGTGAAAAAGTTTAATTATGAAATTATTATTATTTATATTATTTATATTTATTTATTTATTATGTAACCCATCAAATGAAATACTGTTTCTTAGAAAAGGTTGTCTTCAAGTCATATGGTCATGGTGTATGATTACACTTATAGCCAAGAATGTGACTTTACACAAAGAAGAATGATATCAATCAGTTTTACAGTGAGGTAAAGAAAGAAAGAAAGAAAGAAAGAAAGAAAGAAAGAAAGAAAGAAAGAAAGAAAGAAAAAGTGCCATATATATTTTGGGAAATTTGAAAATAATTAATTTTGGAAAATGGTAAGTTAAGAGCTACAGCAAATACGAATTCAATATAAATAGAATATAATCTAAATATAAGGTCCCTATGAAAAACAGATACAAGAAAGACATTTTGTTACAGACTTTTAACAGCAAGTAAAAAACTAGAATGAGGAATTAATTGTTGAAGAAATCCTCTTAATGGACATATGAGCAGACTACAAAAAGCAGAAAAGAACATTATACAAGACTCAAAGCAGCAACATTGGAACAGAGTCCATCAAAAGGACTGCATGAATGATGGAAAAAATGTGCATTTCTCTGTTATGCCTCACCTGTTTGGGCCGTGCCGGTTTCACCTCCTCCACCTTGTTGGTCTTCATCTTGGTCTTCATCTCCTGTCGGTGCTGGCGTACGGCGCTCTCTTTGGGTCCCAGCCACGTGGTCTCTTTGCTGGGTTTCCGGATGGCCGGGATCTCGCTTACGCCCTGCTCGGGCGGCGGCTCCACGGCTTCACCTGCAGATGTGGAGACACAACGTAAAATCCATCAAAATCGAAATGTAAGAATCCCCAAATTTCTACTGCGTCATTACATTTAATTGTCAAATTTGAAAATAAATCGGGCAGGAAAGGACTCAAGGACACTTTGATGGATGCATTGGCTGCTAAAAGCAGTAAACTTGTGACTTTTCAGCACGCTCTCTCTGTGCACTAAGCCGCTCTGTTGCCCTCCTGCTGTCATTCTGGTAATGGATTGGGCTTTTTAGAGGCTGGAAGTGGGGTGAAATAAGCTTCCAATTGCACAGATCATTTGTCAGAGTGACAAAGTTAGTCGCCTGCTCTGCTTGAATGTTTTTTTTTTTTGGGAAATCGCAGAGTTGACGCACTCTTAGCTCCTTGAGGAGAACCCTGTCTCCTTTCCTTGAGGAGATTTGGTTAGGAGGGAAATATAAAACATCCATCCATCCATTATCTGTAATCACTTATCCTATTCAGGGTCAGATAACCATTCACGCTCACATTCACACCTATGGGACATTTAGAGTCAACAATTAACCTGCATGTCTTTGGACTGTGGGGGAAACCGGAGCACCCGGAGTAAACCCACGCTAACACAAGGAAAAAAAGGGCCCCACGCCAGTTTTGAGAAATATAACACACAATTTTCTAAATTTTCCGACGTCCCTCCCACTGTGTCCGATGATTGGTCCTAATTCAAAAGGTCGTCAGCTGATCTAGCTCACTTGCCCCCTCCAGGATATAAAAGCTAGCCCATGAGCTCAACTTTCTCTTTTCATTTAGTCACAACTCAAAGAGCAAATATCTCCCGTCCGTGCTTTGCTTTCATTGCTGACATTGCTCAATTCCACTCCCTGTTGTTTATTTGCTTTCTGTTCACATTTTGTACAAGTCGATTTCTTGGGTTTTTTTGACATTTTTTCCTCATTGTCACAACTCACAAGTGTCCAAACCGCTGTTAAAGTGCTCTGAAAAGCATCAGCACAATCAATGAGTCACTACAATCCTTTCCTTTCTCATGGAGCGAAGCAACCACATGCAGCTCCGTTAACAAGCCTGTGGGCTGAGAGAAGTTGGCCACCGCTGAACTTTAGTCACAGTCAGGTTTCCATGGTTGCTTTTTTTCCCCTTTACTGGTGTGATTTAATTTCATGAGCAGATGTTAAAAAGTTGTGATAAATGAGCAAAATCATCACACATTCACACTTTTCTGAAACGTGCATTTGGAAGATGATGAATTCAACCTAGATTTGAGGTCTTCACAGGCATAGACTGTTTATAAGAAGTGCACATAGTCACCCATTTGTATGTGGACTACTGTTTCGAAGCCTCAAGTTCGGCATTTTGCCCGTCACCATCTTGGTTTTTTTGCAACCAGAAGTGACACGAGAGGGCGGAGCTAAGTACAACTGAATAAGACATTTTTAGGCAACCAAAAATGTTCAAATTAACTTTAATGAACTGATGGGGCCATAATTTAATAAATGAACATCATGCTGTATTGAAGAACACTTGAAACTAGCGATTGAGACCATAAACTCATGTTGACAATGTTTACTGAGGTAATAAATCAGAAGTAGGCTCATTTTCTCATAGACTTCTATACGATCAGACTTCTTTTTGCAACCAGAGGAGTCGCCCCCTGCTGGCTGTTAGAAAGAATGCAAGTTTATGGTACTTCCATTTTGGCTTCACTTTTCAGAACCGGGGATTGCCGCCTGTTCACAGGTCCAGAGACCTGATGCTAGTCGGGCCAGGTCATAATAATGGGGTATCAGTACATTTAACACCTTAAAGTACGTCTCCACAGGCTCCGTCCTTTCCATGTTTCCCATTCATTGTCTATGTAAGCAGCCGTGCAATGCATTCTGGTACGTCGTCTGTGACATCGCCCCACTCCTCATTTGCAAATTAAAGTTGAGGTCAAGACTACTTCAACGCGACTCGCCGCCTCCTGAAACTCCCGAGAAACTTTTAAACTAAACGTTGTCGATCAAAAATAAAGGCAATAAAATAAACGAAAAAACAATAAAGCAATAAAAATGTTTTCAGCAACACATTTGCAATGAGTCCCATGTTGTTTCTGGAAAGCGTTCGTCCAATCAAGCATCCAATGCTGGGAAGTGAGGCGATCCCTGGCGATTAAAAAAAAAAACGCCTCTGGACATGAACCATATGTGGATCAAACGTGATGCAAGCTATCACCTCTGATCACCCGGAGCATCGTAATCATCACAGAAATTGTGTTTTTTGATTGTGCACAGGAAAGTGCAAGAAAGAAATGACCATAAAAATGATGTTAAAATATGAAATTCATATCTGTGACAGCCCAAAATACATTATTTCTTAGTTTAAAGCCACTGCATTGATGAAATTCAAGCCAATAGTGGTTCAGACCCGAATGACACAACAAAGCCAGTACAAATGCCATCACTGTACAACAATAAACGAGGCCAGTTGCTTGTGAATTTAAACCTATGGGAATAACACTTGAAGAACAAGTAATTAGTCATGTAGCGAACATCCCACTGTCCTTAACCAACAATAAATGCATGCACATTTACTGAAACTATGTGAGACAGCAGAGTCCCTCCAGTGATTCCTCCAGGCGGTTTTCATTCACTTTGACCGTCTCCTCTCTCCTCGGAGTCTTGTTAAACATCAACCCTTAAAAAAAAAGCCCTCTCTTCAAACAGATGGAGCAAACAATGTGAGAGGCCATCAGGTCCAACAGAACATGTTGTTTCTGACAACAGAGCATACTTAGGGGTTGAGGGTTGACGGGGAGGGAGTGGAAAAGGAGCGTCAGTCCAAACCAGCTGATTTTAGCCTAAAGAATTATCACATCTCAGCTCAGTTTAGCTAGCAAGAAGCAAGAAATAGTGAATATGCATGTCAGAAAAGTGTTTGCTTTCGCTGATTTTCAGTCGGGCGTGTATTTCACGTATGCAAGACTTCACTTGACACCCGAAAGGAAAGAAGGGAAATAAGCACAGACAGTGGAGAAGGTCAAGTCGTGGGCCAGTAAGTGGATAGTTCACAGTTATGCAAGGGCCAAGTTGTAACGTGCAGACTTGTGGAAAGGCGTTTTGTAGGACGGAGAATGAAAGCGAGTGTGTGTTTCTGGTGGCGGGGCGGACTGGAGAGGCATTCTCTGCGCTCTGCAAGAGGTAAATTTGACATCCGGTTGTAGAATATGATTACAAAAGGCCTAAGAGAGAAACGGGTGAAAGGAAATTCCAAAACGAAGCAATAACAAGGTGCTGGCGCCTTTTGCCATCAGATAGATGTGGTGTTGTTGGACTTCAGTTCCCCTTATGACGCTCCGCCGTGCTCTCTCTGGCTTTTTCTTTTGAAGACGCTTTCCAAAAAGGGGCAAAAGTCAACTGGAATCAGGTGTGTGTGCGCACACGAGTGGCGCAGATAAACACACGACACACTCGTTGGAAATGTTGGCGGCCGGGGTGCCTTTTGTTTTGCTGTGTTACATAATCGCCACAGTATCCAAGTGCAATACCATCACTCCCTCTCTTCTGAGGAAACCTGAGATGTTCACTCAAATACACAGTCTGGGCCGCACACACACACACACACACACAATTTCAACGCAGCGAAAACAGCGATCTCCCTCTCGAATGTACACGCACACACACAAACACAGAGGGTCAGGACCCCACTTTCAGGGGGCGCTAGGCCTCTGCAGTCCAAGCCGTTCCACAGCGGTGGGCTCGGGATCAGCAGTATCAACAGAGCAGCAGGCCTACTGTCCAGTCTACTGCTTGAGTTAATCCTCACACAATGGCCCGAGAGGCTTCCCTTTCTATATCTGATCCATGTCGAATTCCCAGATGGCACGTAGGCCAGAAGTGTCATGTCTGATTGTCCAGATTCTGGTCAACTGAGCAAATGGCAGACTTGGCCGGGTCGGGTGGAGAATGGAAAGGTTGAAAAAGGAAAGAGCGCTCCATCCTATTTCCATAGATACAAAATAGACCCTTGTTTTATTGTCGGACAAACTCGTGGATGTGATGTCTTTCTTATGTCTTGCTGTGCAGTTTGATGGCTTAGCTCTCCAAAGTTAGTGGACATCAATGGGATTTGTCTACTTGAGATTATTTGGGGGTATATCAAGTTATAAGGGTGTGTTTTTTGTACGTTAGCTTTTATTATTTTTCATATAAAGTTGTGTAACTTTTTTTTAAATTTTAATTTTTGTGTATTTTTTTTAAAATTATTTTTCATTTATTTTTTTATTTATTTTAATGTATTTTTTTATTAAATTTTTTTGTTTATTCCTGTCTACCTTGGTTATATGTCACGACGGTGGCTCACATCTTGGAAAAAGAAAGTTATAAAAAGAAATTGTGTCCACAGGCAAGGATACAATTCAACAATTCAACATATATGGAGTTTCACATAATAAATAAATACTCTATAAAAAACATTTCCTTGGGTTTAAAGGAACAGTGTGTAGCATGTAGGGGGATCTATTGGCAGAAATGTAATATAATATTAATAACTATGTTTCCTTTGGTGTATAATCACATGAAAATAAGAATCGTTGTGTTTTCGTTACCTTAGAATGAGCTGTTTATATCTATCGCTTATATCACGGAGCCGGACGCCATGTTTCTACAGTAGCCCAAAACGGACAAACCAAACTGGCTCTGGATAGGGCCATTCGGCGTTTTCACATTTTTGCGCCAGCCACCACAGTTCTCCAACACGCTTGGCACGTGGTAGAAGTTTTTAGTCGGTTGCAACCTGCAACCTCACCTCGAGATGGTGCCAACTCCTACACCCTGCTCCTTTAAATAAATCAACAACAACTGCTTATAAACTCAACACCACTAAACTCTAATAACTTTTTAGCTTGTGATTCAGTTGGAACAACTTTTTGGATTGAAAAATTGATATAATTTAATACTTTCATTTGCCAAAACTGTTTTGTTTACCAGTTTGTCACCGGCCGTTATACCTGTGCACAAAGACTTTAGGAAAGCACAAATCTGACTCTGAGTGAGTAGGAATACATTCACCCAAAACTGAACTATCCCTTTAAATGTCGGAATGTGGAAATCCGTAAAAAAGTCCTCTCTCTGAATATGGCTTTTAACGCAGCTCTGAGGTGTGAAATAGGTCATGTGCCACTTTCAAAGTTGATGAAAGGCTCTATAAGGAGTAGCTGCAGTCCATCATCCATAGCAAGGCCTAGTGGGACTATTTTCCTAGAAACACAAACTCAGCAGAGTGCAGATATGTTTACCTTCCAGGCTTTCTGGCCCGCAACAGTCATCTAAAAGCAAGCTTTGGACAGGCTCTGGCACGTACGTACACACCGCGGCATCCAAGGCCAGGCATCTCGCTCCCTGCCGGCACCGCTGGGTGAACTCTGGGGCGATTGTACAGGACCTAAACTAGGACATGAACTGAGACATGCTGGAACACATCGAACTTGTCGGGCATCACACGCAGCTACCACTGACAGTCACTCTCAGCCACTGTGGGAGAGATACTTGGAAGGTGATTGGACAAAGAGCGCCAAACCTCTGGGGGTTCTCCTATAGATAACATCAACGTATAGAGGACTATTTTATCTTTTAGCTAAAGTTAGAGCAGAACAATTTAAATTGAGGTCTTAAATTAGAGGTTAGAGGTTGCATGGCTTTTACCAGAAGACGACGAAGGCAGCAGCAAGAACAGTATGAGAATGACGACGACAACAAACAAGAACAACATGAAAATTAGATCAGGCATCAACAATTCCACTCCCTCTTTTTCTTGGAAATGAAAGGGCATTTGGTCGGGAGGGATTTGCAATATAACTTTATAACTTTACCAACTAATTAGACTTTCAATACCACAAGGATAAAGAATAAAATCTTATTTCCATTTCCTCACTAGCCTTTGAACACCACGGAATAAAAGAAGCATTCAGAGACTATGATAGCACATCAACGGAGGCCCTGTTTTGCAAATTTCTATCCATAATGTGAGCGGCTAATAAACTCTGAGCATCTGCTCTAAAAGCTTCACATGGTGTGGAACGATGAGCATGTTTTGCATACCGTGAATTCTGCAAATTCTGCAAATGTGTACAGCCAACATCTTTGTTAACCATGTGGATTGCCATGCCATTTTGTACTGTATTAAAGCATGTATGCTTTTACTACAAGGTTTGTTAGTGAAATAGTTGTTTAGTGAAATATCTCAACAACTATAGAATGGGCTGCTATGACATTTGGTACAGCCATTCGTGGTGCCCAGAGGTTGAATCCTTATAACTCTGGTGATCCCCTGAGTTTTCCTCTAGCACCACCACAAGATTGACATGTTTGTCTTTTAGTGATATATCTCAACAACTATTGAATGGGTTACTATGACATTTGGTACATCCATTCATGGTGCCCAGAGGATGAATCCTTACTACTTTGGTGATCCCCTTAGTTTTCCTCTAACGCCACCATGAGGTTGACATCCTTGTTTTGTAGTGAAATATCTCAACAAGTATCGAAAGGGTTGCTATGACATTTGGTATAGCCATTCTTGTTGCCCAGAGGATAAATCCTTAAAACTTTGGTGATCCCCAAACATTTCTTTTGGCGTCACCACAAGTTTTGTTTTTTAGTGAAATATCTCAGCAACTATTAAATGAATTGCTGTAAAATTTGGTACAGCCATTGATGTTGCCCAGAGGATAAATCCTTAAAACTTTGGTTATCCTCTGAGTTTTCCTCTAGCGCCACCATGCCTACAAAAGTGGGTGTGAGAGCAAGCATGGAGAAACTAAAGCGGACTGTTTGCCTCCACCCTCACTGCCATTGTTAGGGGGATGGCAAGGGTTAAATTGATAAATTAGACCACAATCATATACTTTTGTAAATGCAAACAAAAGTTCTGAGAACATCTATCTTATTTTGCCATGTAAAACTATTAAAACAAGTTCCAAAACTGTCCCCTGCAACGCCATGTGTCCCCTTCCCCTTCAGTGTCAGTAGCCTTTCAGACAGTGTTTGTATTGTCTTATATCACCCTTGGCCGAAAAGGAGGGTGGGAAGTTATTCTGGATCTCAATAGGCACGAGGAGATTCTTGGCACGGGTACACGTGAAGTTGACGCCCGGGGGGGAGATGGCACAAATGCCCCTGTTTTTGGAGAAGCCTGGGATTATCTCGGAGCTATTTCAGTCCCGCGGGCTCCGTCTGGATGCCCCCGCAGGTACACAGGAATGCCCCTTGTTAGCTAACAATGTTATTTCAGCGACCAGATGGCACAGGAGTTTTCCACTTTTCTTTCCACCTCTGTTTTCCTCTTCACGGGCCAAATTCACACTCAAACAAAAGCTTATTTCGAGGATAAATAAGCAATTAACAGTATCATATAATAAAGAATGGGCACCATCACTTTTTCTAGTGTCATTCAAGCAACCAAATACAGGCTCTGTTTGGGCTTTGTTAATCAACTCCCTATCGAGGTCACATATGGTATGATCCAAGTCAAAACAACTAAACGGCCATCCCGTCTGATTAAAGGAACCTTTATTTGGGTCCAGGTTTCTGTGGGAACCGAATATCAAGTGATACTGTGCATAAACAGAGAGGCTAGTGGGAAAGTTGTGGGTGTTAGTTTGGAAAAGGGAGACATTTCAGCTCAAAATCTTTTTGGAACATGGAATCTTTTTGTTATTAGTAAAAGTCTGAAATTGAAATAAAAATATACTTAGTTATATTATTAAAATGATCCAGAGTATCCATCCCAGGATACTCTACCAAACAATGAAAACTCAAGATATTAAGTTGCATGAATGAACAAAGAAATGCCATAATGGTGTGCAAACGTCTGATAGGGACATTGAAACCAAGACCAGATTGGGCTCAGTGGGAAAGATGTCAACATGTTTCCCTCCATTTGCTGTGATGTTTTAACACATCTGTATGGCTTCGGTGTAAAGCTAAACATCTATATTCATCTAGTTTAAGTTATGCACATTATGTGAGATACTTCTGGCACAGAATTAAGTCAAAGCGTAATTGTTTTCAGGTCACATGAATGTATTATCTCAAATTCTTGGCGTAGTTGCCTGCAGTGTAACACGTGCAGGCAATCACTTGTGCAACAGACACAAACAGATCAGAGATGCTGAAGGCCCAAAGGGGGGAAATCAGAGCTCTTAACCAAGTGCAATTTCATATTGTCATGGTTTCAATTCAGACGTTCTGGTGGATCCACGTGTCTGCAACGTGGTGCCATCCGATTTGAAGTCTGGGAGCCACAGAAACATCTATAACACTTAGCAAATTTGAATGCGAGCGTGGCCGAAGGCTAATAAACTTCCTGCTGAGCTATAACAAGACATTACCACATATTGGAATTGTCCTATGCACTCTGGGGAGTGTATTTCTGAGAGATTTATGAAGCAATATCTGAATTACTAATATGCTGTAATCAGTTGCTTTGATAATTTAAAATAGGGAACAGAAATCGCCTGTGGCCTTGACCAGAGAAGGAAATAAGCCAGTGCATTTCATCCAGTCAGCTTCATTAAAAACAAACAAAAACCTTACTTTCACTTTTATTTAAGCTTCACTGACAATTTCACTCATATGTGGCATCATGTCTTGTAGGTTTTTCAGTGTTTTTGCATCTATTTAAACAAGAAAGCAATATTGCTTTTTCATTTGTAACATTATACGCCATTAACAAAACGTCATATCTTGCACACATCTGACTGATTTCTATCTCTCTTACTTCCCCGAGGTCTTTTCTCTTAAATGACCATTCTAGGGTTGAAAGAATATTGGCTCTGACCTTTGACCTCTTTGGTTGTTTGTAGTGCTGATCCAGGAGTTTAGTACTGCTGCTGTCATTGCAAGTTGCGACGGATAAGACCGTCGGATCAATTCTTCAAATGCCTCTCTGAACGTCACCTCTAACAAGATGAAAACAATACTGATTTGAAATGTAACATCCACTGTTCAAGGTTTATGATGTGTATCTTGTGCTCGTGTTATTTAATTTGCAATACAATAAGCAAGAACAACAGGATGCCAGGATGTTGAGGCTTATAAACATCCAAATAAAGCAGCTGCCTTATTTCCTCCTTTGATTCTTTGCCCAGGGTGTCAAATCCGCTCAAGAGTCATTGCTCAACTAAACACAACCACTTAATTACTGTATTATAATCAGCCCTTTTCATCTCTTGTCATTTACAGATTAATTCCTGGAACAAAGGAGACGCAGTGTAGCCAGACGTTTTTGCTCTCAATCTCCCAAGAGCTGAATTCTATCAGGGATTTCATTACTTCCTCTTTTTTTGCTGTGTATCGGAGAAGAATTTATGACAGGAAATCAAGTCTGTGTAGTCTCAAACTGGGCCAAACGGAAAGACTGACTGTAAGCATCTGTAACACCAATATGTTTATTACGTTGTATGACAACAAATCATATGGCATAAATAGAGGAGAAGAAGTTATTTTGAAGCTGTGTTTGGCTGCTTAGAAATTCTAATTGAAGTTCAGTTGGAGCGAAGAAGAAGAAAGTGCTTTCTGTTGATAAAAATATGTTTCTTTCATCTTTTGACCTTGAGAAAGCTGCACTTAAACCACTCATGCAGCAAGGCTTTTATCCCGAACAACTTCAGCCTTTAGAGCTTTTAGATTTCAACGCTTTTACTGGTTTTTGGACACTAAATCTCCGGCCTTTCAACCTCTAACGTGAAGCACAGCCCGACCCAAACCTGAGGACGGAACATCAGTGACACCAAACAAACTGCCTTCTTGCGTGCGCGCCTTTTACATGATGTGCACTCTTGTTTTGCTCTTATGTAACCTGGGTTTTATTGCTCGGCTAAATGTGGCAGCGTTTACGATTTATTAATATGTCGTGAAGCATTGGTGACCTTTTGTCAGCAGCGCGCTCGGAGAGTCCTCGCAGAGAGAACACTCTGAACGCCGTCTCCGGTAGTTCCTCTCTATAACGTTCCAGGAGCTCAGTGCCAAAACAAACATGTGTCAGTCTGGAGGTAAACTCTGACAAAGCACGGATTTGGGAAATGAGTAGAAATCACACAGCGGGCTGGCTCCGCCGGACGCTCATTGACTGTGTTGCCTCAAAATCAGCCAATTTCTTCGGCTGTTTACTCTTCGTCTTCTTCGCCGTGACCGTATTTAAACACAAACCGCATGAAGCCTCATTGTGATCCATGCATTTTCCAGGTAGACAGTTAATGTAGTCACTGTCAACACCACTTTATAGCTGGTCAAAGCCTAAAGTCCACTTTTCCAATCAATGCAGCATTCCTCCCGCTGCCTCTCTCTGTTTCCTCCTCTCCACTCCCCTGTGGAAATGTCAACATCAATACTATGATGTTTTCTGCGTCTATCCCGCCGAGTAACTTCTGGGAATTTTTGCAGGCCACTACCTTGTTCTCTCTGTTACAGAGGGTTTTTTTTTTTTTTTTTGGAGGGGGGGGATATGAGGAAAGACTGGAGGGGCCAGCTGTTTGGAGCATAGCTGAGGTTAACTTGGGCACTGTTCCTTTTTGTTTCTCTCTCTCCACATGCACATTCACAACACTGTAAACAGGCAACACACACTTTAACATGAGAGTGAGAATACATCATGCAACAAGCATAAAAATATGCAATTTGTGCAGGAAAGTTAAGAAATTGCAAATGCACCATAATAGATTTAACAGTGCAGGTAGCACAAACTTCTAAAAAAGGTGTATAATTATCCAATAAATATGAATGCACAAAGAGCATAAAATGCGCAATTTGTGCAGGAGAAGTTAAGAAGTTGCACCCCTCAAATGCACCATAATAGATCTAACAGTGCAGGCAGTACATACTTCCAAAAAGGTGTATAATTATCCAATACATGTGAATGCACAACAAGCGTAAAATGCGCAGTTTGTGCGGGAGAAGTTAAGAAATTGCACACCTCAAATGCACCATAATAGATTTAAAGGTGCAGGTAGGACAAACTTGTAAAACGGTGTATAATTATCCAATACATGTGAATGCACAAAATACACAATTTGTGCAGGAGAAATTAAGAAATTGCACACCTCAAATGCACCATAATAGATTTAACAGTGCAGGTAGTACAAACTTCTAAAAAAAGGTGTATAATTATCCAATAGATGTGAATGTACAACAAGCACAAAACAAGCAATTTGTGCGGGAGAAGTTCAGAAATTGCGCACCTCACATGCACCATAATAGATTTAACAGTGCAGGCAGTACACACTTCTAAATGGGTGTGTAATTATCCAATACATGTGAATGCACAAAGAGCATAAAATGCGCAATTTGTGCGGGAGAAGTTAAGAAATTGCACATCTCAAATGCATCATAATAGATCTAACAGTACAAACTCGTAAAACGGTGTATAATTATCCAATAAATGTGAATGCAACTGAAGAAATCAAAGCAACACTATATGTAATAACAGCATAAACACATTTTTGGAATATGCGCAAAAAAAGATTCCAGCCTTCATGACAATGCAAAATGTCTACTATCCCTGCAGTCTAGACAGAGTCATTAAAAATTGATAGAAGAAGAGAAAGCATGTTTTTCCAGTGGAAGTGACTGACCGCTGGTCTGCTCCCGCTGCTCCTGGCTGTACGTGGCCGTCTCGGTGTCCACTTTGCGCCGGCACTGGCCCTGGCCCTGCACCAGTTGCTCCAGCGGCAGCTCCGAGTCGGGCGTCGGGTAGCACCGCAGCCCGGTGGCGCACCTCGGGGTGTACACGCCGCACATCTCGCCCTCTTGGCGGGCGCACACGGGGCAGCACCCGCAGCCCGGCTCGCGCACTATCTCCGCGCAGGTCTCGGTGAGCCTCGGGCACAGCGCCTGACGCTCCGCGGTGCAGCCCGGGCAGCGGAACACCATCTCGGCCAGGGAGGCTCCGGCGAGGGACGCGGAGAGGATCAGCAAGCTGCAGCACGACAGCATCGTTAAAGGCATGAGGGTTTTGGTCAGCATCATCATGGAAGGCAAGCCCTGAAGTGGGCATGCGAACTGGTTAAGCCTGGGGGGGGGGGGTGGGAGGTCTGCTGGGTCCTACAAGTTCCCAGGTTTGCTCTTGGGGCCACATGTGGCTGTTAATATGGGAAAGAGAGAGATTTAAGTTCAAATGTCTTCTTTTGGCAGTAAATGACATTAGGGTTGTGCCAAATTCCTTAGTTTTTGATCCTGTAATTGTCTGGCATGGCCCCAGAATAAGAATAAAAAGTCCTAAAAGTTGGAGTGAGTTGGCTAAATTGAGAATATGTTTAATGTAAATGGCTTTTTACCTTCTGCAAATTTTGTCACTGAAAGTCCAACATATTATATAATATATATAAAAGTCTTCTGTCTGACCAAATATTACTACATTACTGCAAATGTCATTTAAAATAACAGTGTGTGTTTGTGCACAGGCAAGCTCCATAAATGTTGTGTATATATATATATATATATATATATATATATATATATA
>CAKAOH010028730.1:0-67431 GCA_916701665.1 Sebastiscus tertius
TTTACTTCCTGTCAGCAACTGCATTAAAGGCCCCATATTATAAAAGAGTGAGATTTTCATGTTTTTTTATTATAAAACAGGCTTAAGTCCTATATACATACTATGAAAGTATTGAAACACTCAATCTACAGTGAAATACACACACCCTGTATTCAGAAACTCTGCATTTGAAACAAGCTGTCAGGATTTCTGCCCATTCGTGATGTCATAAATATACAATATTTAGACCTTTGACACAATTTTAATCGTAAACATTCTAAATGTGTCCCAGTTTATTCCTGGTTGGAGTGTATGTGAATGTCATCATCTGACAGGAAGTACACATGGACCCAAGCTGTTGCCTAGAAACGCAATCCTGTTGCAATTCTGTCAAAATGCGCTAAAACGGAGCATTTCAGACAGAGAGTAAATACAGGTATATTCAGGCTGACAGTATGAGGAAAATAAAGGGGTTTTTTAACATTACAGCATGTGAACATGTTCTAGTAGAAACACAAAATACAAGTATGAACCTGAAAATGAACATGATATGGGACCTTTAACAAACGTTCCAACAGGAAATACAAAGGGGCCCATTTAGAAGGTTTATGATGCCAAGTTTGAAAAGGTCTATAGCAGTGGATCATAGCGACACAAATGGTTACTGTCTACAGTCTGTTGTAGATTAAAATCACAGCATGGTACAGTAATCCATTCGATTCTCTATAACTGTGGCTTTTGTCATACAGTACATCCATTCTGCTACAAGAGCTGCTTCAATACCAAGTCTGACTGAGTATGTTTAGCCCCATAGCAGGAAAAGCAGAGGTGTGATTAATAGCATCAGTAATGATGAGTCAGGTCCTGGGCACAAGCATTAATCAGCAACATCATCACATAGTGGATTATGGGACACTGAGGATAAAAATATGTTTGTGTCCTTTAAATTGAGCTAAAGAGAGCTGCATTTCTCAGCTGCATTTGGAAGAACCTCTAAAAAGAGACAGGTCATAGCAGGAAATAACAGCAGGTATAATTAATAACATTAACGATGGCTGCATTTCAGTCAGCAGAACAATTGTTAGTGTTGTTTAGTGACACCTGAGATTTCCCTGCTTTGACAAGTCAAAAAGTCTGATAGGAACACAGCTACAGTCTGATCATTAGAGAGGAGACACAGCAGGCTTCATTGACAGAATTCATTACCAACTCCCAAAACAACAACTTCAGTTTAAACTCACTGATTCGTATTCTCTATGTCTTTCTCTGTATCTCTCTGTTCACTGTTGTCTTCACCCTCCTCCACTCTGACCAGTCCCTGCAGCGCTGTCCTCCTGCATGCTGGCTCACACAGTGCTGTGGGAGTGCAGTGTGACCTCCCAGAGCTCCCAGCAGTACAGGATGTCATTATGCAGCACACAGGACCCAGTTCACACTCAGACCAGCAGATCTGCCCTGCTGGCAGCAACCAGAGCTGGAAGCTATACACATTACCACCACATTCAGTGCTACGAATACTCAGCAGCTCAGCATGACCGCTCATTAGAGATGACCAGCACTGCTGTACTTAAATACTACTGAAAGGCCGACCGCAGAGACAACACAATGGCTGTTCTAGGAATACTAAAAAGTTAATCCAAACAACAAATAATCAACAACGAGGTCATCCCAATTAAACATCTGACATATACCCGACAGGCGCACAACTACTTTAAACCCTATTTCATTGTTTTTCTTAAAGCTTTCTCCTACCTTTATCAAAGACAGAAAATCTGATGAAATTGAGATTCAGAAAGACCTTTTTTTTTTCTTCCCATTAGGATTCTCTTTAGTTGTTTATATTGAACAACAAAGAAAAGTCACCTCTCTGTCTCTCTGTAGAAGTCATTGGTTGAACTCACCAGAAATCTAACTTCACAAGACCCAGTTCCCCGAAGTCTGCTGTCATGTCTGTGTGTTTAGAATTAAATACTGTGATGAGGTTGATTCTTTTCAAACAGACCTTTTCATTGACACTGGAACATTCTGTTGCCAAGGCAACAAAATGTTCCAAGTTTACTTCCTGTCAAAGGTCTGTAGCAGTGGAACATAGCAACACAAAGTGTTAGTTTGGCTCCACCGATGTTTATACAGAGACTTTACCACAGACAGAAAACTAGTGAACTTAATTGTTTTCAATTGAGACTGATAACGGAGTATTACCAGATAACATTTCATAACCAGAGATACACAATGTCCCTACTTCACAGTTCATAAGCCTAAAAATGTGAATCTAAATATACATATCACTGTATCATATGATGTATCAATCTTTTCTAGATTAAAATTATATCGCTGTACAGTACTTCATTCGTTTTTTTTCTATAACTGTGACTTTTGTCATACAGCACTGCTACAAAAGCTGCTTTAATACAAAGTCTGACTGAGTATGTTTACCGTCATAGCAGGAAAATCACTTGTGGGATTAATAGCATCAGTAATGATGAGTCAGGTCCTGGGCCCTGCTATAAAGCTCACTGACACACAGTGGAACTGAGCCATCGGTAACTAAACTAGTTACACCTCTGCTTTTCCTGCTATCATAACTATAGCTTCAACTAACCATAAAGCTATAAGACAAGTTAAAGGACGTCCAAAGGCCTTTAGTAGAACAGTAACGTTGCACAGTTACAGAAAAATGACACTGCCTGGATAGTTTAGTGAGTTTTTGTGACTCCCTCTGTGCCATTAAATTGAATTATGCGACCAATTTATTCATTATTCATTCTTATTTTAGTTAAATAATGGGAGCTGGCAGGTATGAGACTATCAACATAGAGACCAGGTGAAAGTACTCTCCTAACCACCGGTGTCATGTTTCCACATAATGGTTTACTCCTCCACAGTTTTATATTTATATATAAGTGATGTGGATGATCATCTGTCTCTGTATGTGTCTGTTCTGTTGACAGAAGAACAAGCTGAGGCAGTGTACGGTAGTCAGCGAGATCAAATCTATGATGAGGAACAATATTTGTTATAATCCTGACATGCTAAGAACCTTTGTCTGTTAGACTCCAATGAAACCCCTGGTACGCATCAGCAACCTTTATCAACATTAATTGGATACACACTGTTAATTGGACAACAGAAAAGACTGGCCCCAAATCACACAACAGGAAGTGAGCTGACATTCAGTGAAGCACAGCGGGTGGCCAGCAGCACCGCGGAGCTCACAGCAGGGAAGGGGAATTAATGTATCAATACATGAACAAGTCCAGTCTGTGCTGTGTCTTACAATGCTCAATACTGCTGTCTGGACAAGAGCATCAATGCATGATAGAGAGAGGGGAAGATGAGGAAGAGGAGGATAGGGACAAAGTTACTTCAGTTCATATTTAATTTCATACACAGACAAACTCAGAGTGGTTTGCATGAAAACCGCAGAAAACAAAAAGGATTAAACCTAGCCGACATTAAATATTCATCAATCCTCGACTAATCCACCTATAACTATCAAATACACACACACACACACAAATTTAATCTTTCTCAAACAACACACACATAAAAAAGCACAGCAGCAGCAGCAGCCGGTCAAAAGAAAAGAGAAAAGCAGCATCTTAAGCTTTCTATTAAATGAGGTCCACGCTGGGGCATCTGAGGTCATCTGAAGCTGTTCCAGAGACCGGAGCATTAACCGTGAAAGAAGCTTCCCCAGACTTCACTTTAATCCTTGAAACAGGCCTGTGTGAGATGACCTGAGAGACCTGTTTGGCTCATAAGCACTGAGCAGGTCTGAGAGGTGTTGTGGAGCGAGAGCATTTAGTGTTTTATAAACAAGGAGCAAAGTCTTGGAGTCAATTCTAAAGTCTTATAGAAGCCGATAAAGTGATCTGAGAACAGCCGAACACATGGGAGATCCTGTGAAAAGGCTTTGCAGTAATAGAAACTACAGGGTAGAAACTGTTTTACAGACTGAACAAACCAAATGCAATTATTACTGAATGTACTACAGTTTATTCTCATGTTGTGGAGGAAGCAGATGTTCAGTTCCCGGTGCTGATAATGTCTCCCTCTTGAGTATCTTAGAAAGTGACTCTTCCTCAGAGGCAACAGGGAGCCTTCCTGCCTTCAGGACAACACTGATCTGTAGAAAGACCAACAAGTTGTCGATTCAGTGATGTTTGAACAGTTTCTTCTCTTCCACCAAACCTCCACTGACTGAAAACACAACAGTTGCAACTAAACCGGCAGAAGAGCAGTTTTATAGCAGAAGAAGAAGAATTGTTAACACGTTTTATGTGACCAGCTGAGAGTCTCCTCTCTGTTGGAGACTATTACGTGATATGTGATTCTCTTTTCCATCACTCTCCACCTCTTTAAAAAACAATGTGACAGGTCCTCTCTCCTCCACACACACACTCTCTGACAGGGAATTCAGTCGGCACTAAAGGATTTAGAGGGGTTTGCTGCAGTCAAAACATTAGAAGAAGAGGAGCTGTTCAATGTCCTGATGGCTTTTAAATTAAAATTACCTCAAAATGCTGTTGGATATAAAACTCATTATAAAGTTTCCTAGCCAACAGTTATGGGAAGAGAAATGAACACATGAGTGAGTCATGAATTGATCCCCTTCTACTGTATTAAACAGCTGGAGAGAATTATAACTTATTACAAATCAGTCTAATCACAACACTAATTACTACCAGACCTGCAGGTTTATTCAGTACTTAGATGTATTAATACTATGATTTTACACGCACACTGTAGTTAATGTGCAAACCACTAGGACTATACTATACTATATGATATGCCGGGGAGTTTTCCAGTCTGTGTGTCTAAATATTGGATACGTGATGAAGTCCAGAGGCCTTGTTGTCTCTGGTGGAACTGAAGTGTGAATGCTCACTGAGCAGCTCTAAATCCATGTAATGCTACAGAGCCCTGAGGTGGCAGCATTAGAGAGATGAAACACACCCTGAATGAAGAGTTTGCATCAGACTGACTGCACCTAATGAAACATTAACGCATTCATAGACACGTTTATTACACATTATTCCATCTCTCCTCTCATTACTGAAGAGGAGAGATGACTGTGGGCTACTTGTACTGCCTGCAATGAGCACAGTTAGTGTTATTGTAATGGTATATTAGCAGTTACTTCTATTACATGTAATTATATTTTCTCTTTACATACATACAAATAAATATTTATCATCTTATAAACACTTAGAGGGATGTTTTCTTTGCTACGTTGCTGTTAGAGATACATTAAGCTAACTGCTAATCTGATGGGGAAACTGGTAGCAGGTTATATTCAACATTATTTGAATTTATATGAGATGAAGGAGACTAACTGTACCTGGATTCTGAACGGTTCTTGTGAAGAATTGGTTTTGCTGCAGGAGGTGACAGATGAATTGTAGTGACAGAATAAAAATGAAAATGTCTGTTCCCTGTCATGACGTGCATGAAACAACATTTTTAGAGTCTTTCTCGCAACATCTTTCTTTAATTCTTTTCTTCCTGCCTTCTTTTTTTTCCATTTTCTTTTGTTTTCCTCTCTTTCTCTGTCACTTTTATCTGACTTGATTTCCTCTACCCGTCCTGTCTTCTCCCTGTGTTTTTCTGTATTTCCACCACAATGTTTATGCATGTAGAGCATTTTCTCCTGAGTAGTTTTTGTCAAACAAAAACACTGTTGAAATCAATTTTACAGTGTTTTTTTTTTTTTCTTACATTCATTCACCTCTTTTCTTCCTCCTACCTCTTTCCTTTTCTGCTCTGGGCGATAAAGAAGGTCGATTCAGCTGCTTTCAGAAGGTTGAAGAGAGAACAGAGTCTTTGTGACGAACACTGTGGTGAACCTGATGAGTATCTGAAAAGGGAAATGTTGCTGTTGTATCTTGGCTCTAAACTGGGAAATGCTGAGGCTGTTAGTCTTTTGGGATGCGTGTAAATCCTCACACCCTTCAGATCCTCTGATTTGAGAGAAGAAAGTTTTATAAACAATAACATATTTGACAAAGAATTCTGAAGGAAATTTCAAGGAAGTTTCAAGGACTCTCCGGTGTGCAGATCCTAACAGGATACGAGGTGTTATTCTGCTGCGGTATGTAGAAATGTTCTCATTACGAGTTCTGTAAAATCTCACTCTTTTCTTGATGATAATGTGAGAAATCTTACACGGAGATTAGATGTAATATTTGATAAAAATTATATCATTATCCTTTCACAGAATCAAAGGTGACTGAATATTAATATTGAAGATGTGGAGGGAAGTTGTTGAACTGGATCAAATCCTCACTGGTCTCCACATGCACATCTCCCTTCACAGCTGTCACCATGTTAATGAGTGGAGTGGGCTGTGTAGCTGTTATCGGAGCGGATCACACTTTCTTCCTACGTCCAGTTTCTAGCACCCAAACACACCCGGAGTATCTGCTGCTCTTTGTCTATTTAGCCCTTTTCCCTCGATGTTTGTTTCCAAACAGAAATGCAGCATGAAATTATTCAGAGTGGAGCCACTGAATCAGGCTGTTTGACAGAATTACTGCCTGAAGGGCTGAAGAGGGAACGACTGTACTTACTACACGTAGCTACACTTATGTATGAAAACAAGCGCACCTTGATGCACTGATTCAGAGATAAATGTGTTTCTACAGACAGATTACACAACAAGTGAGCCACATTTGTTCCAAAGTGAAAGTCTTTGCAAATAAAGCCTTTATTCATCAGTGTGTTTCATCCACAGATGTCTGCACATATGTTTATTTTATGTTGGGTAGCAAATACTATTCTAAACTTAAGAATCTGGATGTTTTGTGATAGAAGTCCTTTCTCCTCTGGACCACTGCAGCTCAGCACCACGGCCAGCGTTCACCCCACCAGGCAGCTCAGAGAAGACCGAGCCCTGTCATCACCGCCACTGTGAGACAGCTGTGGCAAAACAGTTGTCTCACAGTGGCCTACAAAAGCTACTGTGAGCCAGAAGAGAGCGAGCCACAGGTGAGTCTTCACTGCACTAGCTGTCCTCAGAGATTCTCTTGTGACCTAAATGAAGCTTAAAGTGAGCGTGAAGGTAATAAAAACGTCTTTCCTGTGTTCACTGACAAAGTTTTCCCTCTTTAGCTGTAAGTAAGAATGAAGGGAATAATGGAAAAAAAATCAAGAAATGCCTCACATGTGTGATATGAAATAATATGGAGCTCTAACCCACAGTACAAACACAAGCAGCATGTGAGTGGTCTGTTAGCAGGTAATGGTGTTCTGGTTTTCTCTGCTGGCCTCCTGCCTGCTGCGTCTCTCTTAACCTCTCAGTTCATCACATTCAACCCTGAAGCCTCTCCAGACACTGAGGCCAAACCCACAACACACACAGCCAGCATGACCCTTATCATCACTACAGCAGAGCCGCTCCACATCTGTGGCTCAGCACCCCGGCACACGATGGAGTGTGAGTGTGTGAGGGAGAGAAAGAGAGAGAGAGAGTAAGTGTGGGTGTTGCTGTTTATGTTCACAGTATGAGTCTAATTAGAGTTTGATTCAGTGTAGAGTACTACAGTGTGATTCAAGTGTTTAACACTAAGCATTATTCACAACCTCTCTGGCAGGAGGGAGGCAAGAAACAAACAATGGAAACAGGCAGCTTCAGAAGGTGCAGCTGGAAAAATCCTGATACCAGGTTGCTTCATCTCCAGAAACCTCTCCACTGGCTCAAAGAAGACACCGAGATAAAGAGGTGAACCTCCTATTGACTCTAACACAGGGACACTGACTCCTCTCGCTTCCTCTCCTCGGTGCTGCTGAACTGTACCGGGTGTTTAAATCTACTGTCACAGCGCTTTATTTAGCAGACAGATCAGAGTCGTAGTAGAGCCGTCTGTAGCGGTTAGTCTGAAGAGTCCTGCGGCACAGCAGCCCGAGCAGCTCGGAGGAAATGAAGTGACGGGAAAGAAGTTCAGCTGTTTGCTGAAGATGCTTTAACTCCACTAGTAGTTTATATTAAAGGCAAAGGTCATTCAGGAGGGCAGTGACCCTTCAATATGAGTGACTCATGAAATCATTACAGAGCTGGAGGAAGATGCTCACTGGAGAGATCATTACTTTAGCCGAGAGAGACACACACACAGAGCATGCTACTCTACTACCCACGCTATTATCATGGACATATAAGTTATTCTGATCAGTAGTAATAGTAGTAGTAGTATTTATACCTGCAGTATTCATCATGACATATTCAGACTGTGGCTGGGAGCTGCAGCTTTACTGCTATCAAGTATTAACATGCTTCAAGGTAACTCAGCGTTCCCACTCACTGGTTTTCACTCTGCAGAAGGATTCTTATTAAAACAATGTTTTAAAAAAATAATAAAACATAATATTGCACAGGCAGCTCTTTCATAAACCGTTATTATGTCTAATGGTGGCTCCAAATTCAATCTATTCCACTCCACGTAGAAGAGGATGCTCCTTCGTTATTTTGCAATAAATAAACATGAATCTCAATTTGATGTTTTTGTTCCACCAACATGCAAAGTAGGTGTCATTCATTTATCATTCTGCTATCAGGTTAATAACCACATATGGTTATTATATTCACAGATATGCAGTAATACAAACAGCTGACCTCTTCAGAGGTCCCCATTGTTTTTTGCTTGTCGACATATTATAACAATATTCTTCATTGTTTCTTCTGCAGTTATGAGACCTGCTCCCAGAATAGTTTGTTGTTGTCGTCTTCACACTCTCAGAGATGCTACCGACCTTTCAAAGGCTGCATTTCAATTTATTTTTTCAGATATCAAGAATGTTTTACATGAATCACATTAATTGATCATTTAAATAATCACGCTGGACAATCTGGGCCGTATTTCCTGACTCCTTTTATGTCATTCACATTACATTTATCATTCAACTGTGTCTGCTGTTCTTGTAAACAACATGACAGCGATGGAGGATGCCCTCTGTGTTCATGTTGAACGTCTTTGCTGCTTAAACAGCAGACAGAGTGTTGTCTATCTGTGTGAGTGTGTGTGTGTGTGTGTGTGTGTGTGTGTGTGTGCTGTTGAGGTCAAGGAGTTATCAGAGCAGTCGAGAGCAGGGCTGCTGGTGAAGCAGATAAACTCTCCTTCATTCTCTCTGTGTTTCCTCGTCAAGTCAAACATTATTGAACTGATCTGCAGTCGTGACAGACGTCACTCTTTGCCACCAAAGTGCTCAGTAAAGGGTGAACAGAGGTTAAACTGGACACAGCCTGTCCAGTGCTGATGTACTAAAGGCTCCCAAACATCATCAGACTATTTCTTCAATAGAAAGTTGTTACAATTCAAACTGTCCATGATAACGTCTGCGTGTTATCTGCATATGGCAAAAATACCATCAGTGATAAATGAAAAAAAATAAAATCACTAAAATAAACAGCCGCTCATCAGAGCCACAAATCCTTCCAGCCTGAGATGACAGACAGTCACCACTCACCACCCACTCAGTGTCATGATGTGACTGATGTGTGCGGTCTGGTCGAGGATGGTGAAGCACTGCCAGGCAGACGATGTCTACAGACAGTAGGAGAGGATGTTGGGGAAAGTTTTTCAAGAGCTTGCGCAATCAAAAATAGCTGCCAAAGGCACAACACTTATACCAGAGCCAAAATATCTGTAATATACACTTACACAATCCTATAAATATGTATGTAATATATACTTACACAATCCTATAAATGTATATGTAATTAAAATCAGAGCTGTCTCTGCCATGCAGAGTGAATGTTTCCACTTAAAAACTTTTCCGAAGTGTGCTTCCTGTGGTGATGTAACAGTCTTGAGGATGATGGAAAGAGCGATGCTTTCCATATCTGAGTTCAATATGAGCTGAGATGACACCCCGCTGAAGATACACAGCTTTACCCTCCTACAGACTAATAATGAGATTATCTATTCAGCTGCTTTGAATAAGAATCACATTATCCGTCAGTGCTAGGAGACATATTTAAACAAAGGCAACAAAGGTGCAGTGTATCAGACTCTTTTGACAGAGGCGAAGCCTTTAACAAAGGACTCACTGCTACAACTGATATTATGATAGACACATATTCATACTGCTAATGATTTATCATCTCATTAAACAGTCGCACACGTGACATTTTGAATATTTCCAATCCTGCATTGTTCATATCTTTGCTGGCTAGCAGTCTTCTTCTCCACTGCCTTTGCGGGTGTGTGAATAAAGTGGATTAGCATACAATGATATGTAAATACTAGTATGCAGAAATAATCCTCATCAATATTTGCTGCAGGGACAGGATTTGCATCCATCTGCACCCAGAAAACTCCTCCAGCCTTTACACCGACATGGAAAGTTACCATCTGCATCCAGAATAATAACACAGGACACCGTTGGACATTGAACTAGTCTTGAAAACAATGATATAAGCCAACTGTGAGGCTGATAAACGGGAAACTGATTGAGCCAAACATGTATTGATTCATAAGTAAGGCAGATATGATGACAGACTGACACTAATACATTACCTCCAGCCTGAGACGGTTTATCTTCACAGCACTGTGTTCCTATTTAAATGTAAATCATCTGTGGCTGAGGTGAGGATTTGTTACAGGAATGTAAAACTTTATAAACAGGAATCAGAGAAAGAAGGTTTTACCTTCAGGCAGACAAAGTTCAGGTCTACTCTTTTCTCTCTTTCACTATCTCTCTCTGTGTCCCTCTGCATATTCACTGGTTGTTTCTAAATGTCTCATTAAATGTGGAAGTGAATGAAGTGATAGGGACGGAGCCTGTTGCTAGTCACAGACACACATAACACCTGTAGATGGAGGAAAACCAATTCCCCAGAGTGCAGCTGATAAACCACTCATTGTCTTGAGCTGAGAAAGGCTGAGACAGAGGAAAGACAGAAAACATTTATCCCTGTCTCTGTCTGAGAGACTTAAAGTACACTGATCATTTTCATTTCAGCTTAATGCAAACATTTATCAGGAAAGGAGCAGCTCTGAGGAGGAACAACAGGAAGAAAGACACGTTCCCACAGAAAACACCCAGACTGATCCTTCTGATATAATCCATCTGACTGACTGCACTCACTCGGATGAGTCATTATAAGACCTGACAACAATTAGTCCTCTTACTGGATCTACAATATGGAGGCTGTAATACCTGCAAGAGGTGATTCTTCTATTACCTGTGACTCATTTGTCATGTTAATTAACACTTAATCTAAAACTGCCTCTGCTAAATATGAAGCATTGTGTTTGGCTCATTTAAAGGTCTTCCATTTGTCACAATTACTTTGTTACTGAGGCTGAGAGGAAACAAAGGCTGAATATAAAAACATGTTCCTTCTTTGCATGCAATTAAAATAAACCTATGCAAATATAATTTAAGCCAAACATTTGCATGTTGCCATGACAACCACAATGATAATTGTCAGAATTGTCAGAGGGTCAAGAATTCCGGATCATTCATTGTCATAGTAGAATTTCTTCCGTTCTTAAAGGTCCCATATTATGCTCATTTTCAGGTTCATACTTGTATTTTGTGTTTCTACGAGAACATGTTTACATGTTGTAATGTTCACAAAACGCTTTATTTTCCTCATACTGTCAGCCTGAATATGCCTGTATTTTCCCTCTGTCTGAAACGCTCCGTTTTAGCGTATTTTGACGGAATTGCAACAGAATTGCGTTGCTAGGCAACAGCTTGGGTCCATGTTTACTTCCTGTCAGCTGATGACATTCACATACAATGCAACCAGGTATAAACTGGGACACATTTAGAATGTTTACGATTAAAATTATGTCAAGGGTCTAAATATTGTATATCCGTGACATCACGAATGGGCAGAAATCCTGACAGCTTGTTTCAAATGTAGAGTTTCTGAATACGGGCTGTGTGTATTTCCCTGTGGATTGAGTGTTTCCATACTTTCAAAGTATTTATATAGGACTTAAGCCTGCTTTATAATTAAAAAAAAACATGAAAATCTCACTTTTTATAATATGGGATCTTTAAGACCAACAAAATATAAGCAGGTAACAGTACAAACACACATCTGCCGACTGAGCTGAGAATTCAATCACAGCTGACAGCAGAGAGAGAGAAAATATGATCAGGTGTATTCCTATTGCTCTTCTACTATCAGCCTTTTTTGTTCCAAGCAGGAAGCTCAGTGACAAAGCAGCAGAATCACTGGTCAAGCATTTTCTTCTTTCTGTAAATGCCAGGTCCATATCATTGAGGCTGTAGGTAAGATCTATTGAGCTCAGCACAGCCTGTGTTGAATGAAGCGGCTGTGGAGGCTTTCACACGGAGGCTGACTGGAAGAAGCAGATTAACTAAAGAGCTTGTTCATGTTTTTCATGGGCTTCAGCGAGCGCATCATTTCAATTTTCTCCAAACCTCTGGCATACAACAAGTACATGAAGCTGTTTTGTGTGTTGTAATGGTATCTCCTTATTTCCATAGGAGGATTGAAAGGTTTATCCCACTTCCTGTATACCTCCCTTGTTGTCTCTCAAATCCATTTATCCTCCAATTCCAAAGAAACAGGAGTGATCTCTGTGATGTCTGCGGCTGGAGATTTCTAACCTCCTTCTCTCTGCTCACATCACTCTTCAGTTATCTTCAATACAGCCCCCATGTAATCAGAGAAAAAGCAGAATGGGCATCTATCCACAAGAAAAACCTCCATGTGTGAATTGACAATAATGACTGACTGCCACAGCTCCTCCTGTTTGATTGACAGCTACTCCGGGTGTGTCCAGATGTGCTTGTTATCAAGTAGCTGTTCATTATAAACTTCACTAACAGATGTTGCAGCGTACCATCCAATATTATAATGTAATAATTATGATTATAATAAACTCAGACAAAGTGTATGAGCTGGGAGGTCAAATGGAGCTCGTCAGACACTGATGTTGTGTTTTTAAGGTGATATCTAAAGGTCCTGGACATCCGTGGTGAACTCACACAGGCGGTTTGAATTGTCTGGCTGATCGAATTGTCTGGCTGTGTGAGTGTGGACAGACTGATTATCATCACCTGGACTCTGTGTTTCACCTTTATCATTGTTATTAGGACAACACAGTGTCTGGTGACGGCACATAATTTCCAACACAGCAGCGGTCTAATCAGCCAGAATAAGATGTGAAAACAGCTGCGTGGGTGTGCAGGGCTTTGAGTTTTGGAAACAACACCATGTTTTGGTTTATTTTACTTGATTCAAAATGTGCTGCTGCTCCACATAGTAAATAGTGCTGCTCTCATTAGAACTCCTACTGTATATATGAAAACTACCTCAGCGTGTCGACCAACAGTGTTACAGCTAACCGATATGCAGGTGGACATGGAGACGAATCTGGACTAACTGATGGGATTTATCTAACCTGGTTTACAGCCAACACAGCTGCTCTCACATTCTCTAACCTGAGCTCTTTCAAGCACTGGGAGATTAATGACAATGTCTTATATAGACTGTATATATGTGTACTGTATATTGATGATTAAATAGTTTTTACATGAGCATGTACAATATCTGTTTTATGAGTTTGTGTGAAAAATGAAATGCAACTGGAGGTCTGACTCCCTGATGCATTTCACAGGCTCTGTCAGTTTGTCAGAAAGCTAATTAACAGCTAATTAATATCAGATTAATGTGAAGCTGTTCAGTGATCTCATTAGAATTGTTGGGAAACTATTTCTTCGCAAGAGGAAATAATAGAAAAAGATCAATCATTATGGAGAAAAAGGAATGCTATTGTGGTGCTTTACAGGTAATTATAAAAACCACACTGACTAACTTTGACACATCGTCTCTCTGTAAGCAGTCATTAAACATGACCTCAGGACTTGGAATGATCATTAAAGCAAACAACAAGTGTTGGCTGAAGAGAATTGCTAATTGCTGATCTATATGAAAAAACAACCATGCAGTGAATGTATGACCATCTGAATTTACAATATCATTCACTGAGCTAAATAAGAAAGACACTGTGTAATTCTGTGTCTACAGCACAGTGAGCTGATCCTACCAATAACAGAGACTTTCATTAGCAAAACAAAGACACAGAAACACGTTGCTACCGGGCCTCTGACAGCTGCTTTATTCTCAGAAATGTAAAAAGTAACTCAACACATGAAGCTCGTGTTTCACGTCAGAGTATTGATGTCTACAGTTCAATATCAAAGTCAAACTCTCCTGAGTTCTGATATCCAGCTGAACTCACAGTGGGAGGCACAACTGCAGCACAACAACAGCACTGAACAAAATGCCAGCTGGTGTCATGTGGAGATTAGTTCATATCCAGAGAGGGGGTGTAGATTTGTTAAATATAGACAACATTTCTCTCGGTTATTTAGGGAATTCATAAAAGTCAAGCCCACAGAGCCAGTGGCATTTTGGAGAAACTGACTCTGCATATTTGCACAACAGATTCATGAAATATTTGTGGAGGAGAAAGTTTTGAAACATTGTGTTTTAGTGCATATAGAGTAGACGAATGGTCCAGAGAATAGCCTGTTTCATACTCATTTCCAGAACTCAGCTGTTGTTTTGGTAAATTATTTATGTTCTTTGTGCTCTGACACAGTTTTTCTTTTCTGGCCTTGTAACCAAGAGTCTCTGAGACTTGTGGATCTCTTGAGGGAGTTTTGTGTACAGCAGCACAGAGGCAGCAGGTTCAGCTGGAGATCAAGTGAAGGGAAATGTGGCATTAATCACGTTCTGAACTTTTCTATGAAACCTTAAAACCCCCAAATGATGTTTGAATAATACATCACAACTAGCAGCCAGTATTGACACAACTTTGAACCTAAATTTGATCCACCGACAACAACAAGCAAACAAATCAGAATGAAAATACACGAGTCTGACAAAGCTAGAGACATCAGAGATGAGATGAACTCAAACTACAGCTCCAGGTCAGGTGCTCGATGTTTCTGTTTCCCTCTTTGATATTTCTTTGTGTGAGAATGTTAATTGTCCTAGTTTGGGTTCGTCAGAGAAATTTGCATTCCACGTTTGATCTTCACCTCATTAAGAGAAAGAAAGAAATACTGAATAAAGAAACTAAACAGTAAACACGTGATAATGTTTGGAACTCAAAGGAAACAGAGAGGTGGATGAAGGAGAGCTGCTGTGAGAAACCAGAGAGGATTTAAAGAGGAACTTAACAGCAGGCGGCTGAAAAAGTGGCGTTCTGCTGCCCTCTCTGGTTCAAAGCTTCAAGTCTGTTTCACCTATGACCTCAACCAGCATCACTGATGGGTGATCAGAGGTCCGCTTGTAATGCTAAACATCATGATACAGGAGGTTTTGGTGCAAAACACGGTCATCTGTCTGACGGAGGTATTGTTCCTTCTGGATGTGCATGTGATGAAATACAACTGAATCACCCTTGAAGTCTTTCCTTCACCTGTTTCTGTGAGGTTGAATTCCTGACAGCTAAAATATGTCAGACTCACTGGAGCTCAGACTTTACAGCACTTCACCTGTTTAAAGCTGCAGCCAGGGGAAGAAGACAAGGACATCTTCATCACTGATGCTGCTTTACTTCCCTTCACTGTTGGACTGTGTGCACTGACTTCTAGCCAGCCAGAGTCTGGCCTACGAGATATGACACAGCCAGAAACATATCACAGGGTCAAAGGTTTGAATCCAGCTGGGTGACTGAACAGATGGCTGTCTGGCTGCTTTACAGGGTGGACATAAATGAAGGGGGAAGGCTGGAAGTCCAAAACAAAAAAATATGTAGGGCTGTAATAAATGGTAACACATGGACAATATGCAGATTTTTTCCGTTACGTAAAGTAATTAAAACCTGATCTTTAGCAGACTGATTGGGTTTGCCTTCTGTCCAATATTTCAACCCCTCACCCCGACATTCAGTAAACATGTAAAACTGACTGATGGACGATGTGTCCTTTTCCCAAACCTCATTACAGCTCCATTAAGCCGCCTGCAGATAAACTCAGTCTGATTTAAAAGCACGGAAGAAAACTCAGTCCAAGGCAGAGTAATGGACCACTTCTCCATTTATCTTTTTTCAATTAACTATGAACTATGGAGGCACTGAACCTTCCTTATTGTTCATCTAGAAAAAAACTAATGCAGATTCTTCCTGCAGGGAGAATATTTTCTTTTTGATTTCCTCCACTGAGTTGACTTTTATAAAGCCTCTCAGCTGGCCTTGTTAGAGGATGACAGAGGAGGTGGAACAGTGAGCGACTGTACCTGTGTGGTTACAGCGATACTCGGAACACTTACTGAGTGAAAGAAGCAGCGACATGAAAGACACTTGAGCTCAGTCGAGGTAAAAAAAAAAATGCAAATGCTGGATGGATGAGACTCTGATCTTCCAATATGAACGGTGCTGGAAGAATACAACATAAATTGTGTTGTTACATTATGAAGCTTGATCTGGAAAAACAAAAGCAAACAGAAATGTTCTGCCAACTGAACCACACAGGTGGAACACTGAGCATAAAACAGCATCTGTGAACTGGCAAGTTGAAGCTACTTTCAAGTTCACCTATTGTATTTGTTTTTTGTAGTGTGTTTCAGCTGGAAATGTCTGAACATAACCTTTGAAGAGGGAACATGAATTCATGCTTCTGATCTCCAAGCCTTCAATCCACTGCCTGCAATATTTAGGCACGACTGAGGGTTTTTACTGGGTAATGAATTCCTTAATTCATAGCATGCATGTAAAGCAATGCTCATATTAACATCTGGAGGTTTCATAATAAACTACAGTAGAGCCTGTTAATCAGCAGTTAAGAGGAATTTTCAAGCTTAATTGAAAGACTAGGACTAGTTTCATTTTAAGGATTGCCATTCGTCCCATTTTTTTCATTATATGAAGTGTTTCTAATATTGTGTCCTCCTCATAAATGTACATGTGGGTCAACAAAACACATATCAGCATAATACAGAGAGTTGATTTTGTTTCTGTATTGACTAGACATTTTACTTCCTGCTGACTTTTATAAATCTCTCCAGACATATCACTTACACATGTATCATATTTTACGTATTGTGTTTCTGAACTACACTTATTGTATTTCCTTGAGATAACTGCAGAGAATTGAAACCTCCTTTTTGCCTTTATAAAATCAAACAGTATTTCCATAGTTAAGGCTTTTTCATTGAAGGTGAAGATGGTTATTCACACATCATTTTCCTTTAGATTCAGTTAATTCTCTGTGAACTGCATCATCACCTTTACATAATGTAGCTCACAATCACTGAGTCATCAGAAAAGATCTGCATGTGTATCCCTTCACTGGTGGTAAAGTCATTATACAGCTTACAGACTAATCATTATGTGCTGTGGAGGCCAGTGTACAATATTTTCGTCATTAAGGCAGCGCGTCTGAGCAGCAGACATCTTCAAACATATAACAGCTATCACAAAGACACTTAAAGCTCCCATATCACGCTCATTTTCAGGTTCATATTGTATTTTATGTTTCTACTTGAGCATGTTTACATGCTGTAATGTTAAAAAAATAACTATTTTCCTCTTACTGTCTGCCTGAATATGCCTGTATTTATCCTCTGTCTAAAATGATCCGTTTTAGTGAATTTCAACGGTATTGCAACATAATTGCATTTCTAGGCAACAGTTTGGGTCCTTGTTTACTTCCTGTCAGCTGATGTCATTCACATTCACTGCAACCAGAATTAAACTGGGGCATATTTAGAATGTTTATGTTCAAAACTGTAAAATGGTCTAAATATCGTAGATTTGTGACATCACGAATGGACGGAGATCCTGACGGCTTGTTTCAAAGGCACAGTTTCTGAATACAGGCTGTGTGTCTTTCTATGTGGATTAGCATTTCAATACTTTCACAGTATTTATACAGTACTTAAACCTAATTTATAATAAAAAAAAGGCATGAAAATTTCACAATATTTTTACAATATGGGACCTTTAAGAGCTCTGTCAGCTAAGAGGCGTGTGTTCACTTCTCTGTCGTTCAACATGAGGGGAACAGATGTTTGGTTGAATTGTTAACATGGAAGCAGCTGTTGTTCAGCCTCCACAGCGTGAAGCTCTCCATGATGACCTCAGCTACTAGAGTAACGACTCAGTCAAACTATGTAAACTCACATGTCAATATGTGCCACACAGCAGCAGTCCATCGTTCACTGTGTTCACTGAGAAGCAGATAAAGACCATGATGAGTGATGGCAGATGGGGCTTGTTAACACTCATTTCACTGCTGCATCCTCCCTCTATACCCTGCTCTCTGATCTGGAATCAGCAGATTTAAATGAGCCATGGACAACACCTGGGTTGTCAGCCGCTGCAGTAACACACCTGAGATGAAGCCATGGAAGGATATTATTTTGAATTTTACATTAATGGACACACATACCCCAACATTCACTCTGAGTTACCCGTTTATTAGGTACACCTATACAAACTAATGCAAGTCAAACTAGCAGCCCTGCAATAAGCCCGACCTTGATCAAACTTCAGGTTTAAAACTGGAATAGAGAGGCTTTAACTCCTCCTCTAGCTGACAAGCTGATCACTTGCGTTTCCAGCAGGCCTGATGCTGAGTTTGCACTGAAAGTGATTTCCTGATTACGTCCAACTGAGCTGCTGATCGATCACTGTGTTTCTTTTGTTACCACTCCATTATAGCACACCTGTTAGAGTTGAGCTACTTACAGTCTGAAGAGCTTCATTAATGCTGACATTCAATTACAAAAGCAGACAGGAGACAAAAGGGGGAATCAACTGAACCAGAAGTTTTACCGTCTCTTTATCACCTTCACTTTGTCTTCTCTTGTCCTGTCTTTCTGCAGCTCTCTGTGGCCTCTTATCTCCTCCTTCTACATTTGTTTTACTAGAGGCTGCACTAAAATGGAAGGTAATGGTCAGAAAATCATGAGGTAATGACAGATTACTCAGTAAGGTGTATAACTTTCAGATGTTGATTCATAGATATTTATGAACTCTACTGATGCACTGATATTGTAACTCATTATTATCTACTATATAGTTCTTGTTATTCAGGAACTACTTATTAATGATTCATCAATTATCAGGTTAAAGTGTTACAGAGTAATTTAAGCTCTTTTTAAGCATGATTTCTGCAAAATGTAAAATGATTATCTGGACAGGATACCAGCTATTTTTGACTCACATATAGTAGTCATGTCATGTAGCATTCAGTGTTCATGCATCAAGGGGGACTTTTCTGTCTCAGATCTCAAAGGGAATGCCATCTGGGTTCAGTTAATGTCAGCTGACGCTGCCAGAGGCCAGTCAGTGCTCTGTGCTGTTCTATCAATATTAAAGACTGATCAAAGGTCAGCTCTTGACCTTTCAAACACACCACACACTCTTCACCCCTCCACACAGAGACACCTTTCACTTTGTTTGCATTGATCAACATTCATTCTGCATCCTTCCTGTGCCAGCTGGTCCACTTGTTCCAAGTCAGTATAACTGGGTTAAGAGCCCTGGTCATCCTGCCCATGTGCATACAGAAGTAAAGGGACAAAATAAAAATACATCACAAGCTACGGCATCAGAAATTAACCAATTGTTAAATAGCTACATGTATTTAATTATCTGTTATCTCCTGCTCATCTCTTCCCTTGCTCATGTGGTATTTTAGTGTAATTCCCATTCTGCCAGGTGACCAACAGGGCGGTTAGTTCACAGACTCTCTTAGCCGATGTCAAAGCAAGCAGCAAAACGGTCTTGAATGATAACGCCTTCAGAGAGGAGCGCTCCAGAGGTTCAAAGGGGTCCTTCATCAACGCCTCGAGCACCAATGGCAATTCCCACTGTGCAGAGGGGGCACGCATCACCGGGCGTTTCCTCCTGACCCCCAGCAAGAACCACTTCAAGAGAGGGTGAACAAGGACCGATCTGTCGCCAAAACCCTCATTACAGGAAGAAATGGTAGCTGCATACACTTGACAGTGGCATGACACAGCTCTCAATCCATCAAACACAGCAAAAAGGAGAGAGTAGACCCAAATGCACAGAACAGGGGATCTAACCTTTTCTCTGAACAATGTTGGAACCATAGGCACTTTGCCTCATAATAGGCAGTGGTGGATCCTGCTCTTGCCACCTGGATGGTATGCACAACCTGTACAGACAGTCTAGCCTTCATCAGGCTGACAGTTCCCTGAGTCCCAGCATTATGCTCTGCAACGGTCTGTCAGCAGGCCAATTTAGAGCTAATTAATGTCAGATTAATGTGGCGGTTCAGTGATCTTATTAAAAATGTTGGGTAAATAAATTAGACGTGCTTCACAGCCTGTGGATGGTGTGAGGGTAACTCTTACTGGTTGGTTGGGGCTGCGTGTACAGCGGGCTGCACACGTCTACCTGCAGATATCCTCAGGCCAACAGAGTAGTAAGCAGTGATGAAGACTGTGGTGCAGAAGGCTTTATTGCTTCCTCCAGCCCTCCTCAAATTTACTGTCTCATTTGTTACAGTCATTCTGCTGCAGTCAGTGTGTTTTGTTACAAAAGGTAAAAGTGGACATGAAAGATCTGACTGTCATTGAGGGTAATTAGTTTGTAGAGAGTGAGCAACAATACGAGAGACAGAGACACACTGTGATGTAACATCTCTGTGTGCTTCTCCATATGTAACATGCCATTGTCTATCTTTGTTCGAGGTGCTTTAGAAACAGGAGAAAGAAGTTCACAATCACCTCTTAATTGTAAAACGTAGTTGTATATCGAGCACTGAAGGAGAACTGTTTAAAATCCATTACCAGGGAAATAATTATCGTAGGAAAGGTGCTGGTAGCAATTCAATGAATCTTGTTAGCAATTAAAGAACAGTGAGACCTCCTGGTTATTCTCCATTCAGTCGACCATAGCAGGACTGTCAGGGTCCACAGGCTACTGAGGAAAGAGAATGGGGTGTCCAGAAGGTTTTGAATCTGATCTAGGTATCTAGGATCTGTCCAATCGTTTTCTAACCACTTATCCAGATACTGGACCTCTTCCAGCTCCTCCCGGGGAATCCTTAAGTCGAAGCTCTCTTGGCTCCACCTCAACATCTCCTACCAGTCAGCTGTGCATTGAATACCTCCAAATGAAAACACTCAGGAGCTATAGTTCAATATGTGAGCTGTTATTAGCTATTCCACTGATGCATTAGTGGTGCAGTATTAAAACTAATCCCTTTGTATCTCAGCTGGATCCCACCTTGCTCTATGCACCACCCATGTGTTATTCAATACATATCCTATACAATAATATGTGATAATAGAGTGGTACCACAGCATGCGGTCGGATTATCGGCCCTTTTAAGCCTGATGATTAGATGACTGATTATCAAGTGATTACTCCCAATCTCCTGGTGTCATCACACACAATTAATAACCTCTGTAATGATATAATTGAGCGTGTGTGTGTGTGTGTGAGTGGGTGGTGACACATCATGATGATGAATCTCTGAAGTCTGATATTTGCTTCATGGTGTAACACTGATCAGCATTAACTCAACATGATTTGTATCTATATGAGAACGAGACTGATGTGTTAAACATGAGTATTCTACAACAACTGTCCCCGACAGTGAAACGCCGCCACACACGGGAGCTTCTAGTGAATTCACACCTTTCTCCACAGTCACAAGAAAAACTGATTATGTTAAGCTTCACAAAGCAAAGGAAGGGAATACAGATACTGTCCTGCTTATATTATAGTGTCTGTCCCTTATGTTGCATGTGTAATGTCCTCACAGAAGAATACGAAATAAGCCTGTTGTATCTTTCAGTGCCAAAGGGAGGGAAAAAGAAATTGAATATCAACTAACTGTAGGCCACTGGAATACCTTCAGCTATATGCAGCAAAAATGAACATGTGTTAGAAATACTACATATTTGACAACATGTTTAGCTGATTCCAAGAGTTTAAAGAGAGTTATATCATATACCGGTACATCCACTAACTTCAGTTGTTCAACTACAGGCTCACACAGGACATCAAGAACTGAAATCTGATTTTCAAAGCAGAATGGTGACTGCAACTGGTTTTAAAAGGTCACATGCCCGCTCATGAAGTGTATTGTATTGTAACAGAGTAAGAGCCTGGGAACTGACGTTGCGGACTGACGGGGACTCACTCATGCCGGTGTTGAGTTCTGTTCCCCGTCGATATGTGTTTCCCCCTACCTGAACCAACCCTTATCCCGGACCTTAACTACCAAGGTGGGCGTTATCATTTTAACAAGAGGGAAACACTATTCAACGGGGGAACAGACTTCAACATAACACCGCTGTGAGTCATGACACAACAGCGTTGGCGTCTAGTGAATGTGGGTGCAGTCCCTTTTACAAAGAAAGATATCAGGATATCCTTGTTGTTGAGCTAAATTACTAAGTGCTCAGTGACTGGACAGTATCCTCTGTCATCCAAGTGCGATTTTCATTTATAGCGCTTTACATGAAAAAAAATAGAGACATGGCAACAGGTGAAGCAAAGCAAGAGACAAAAATACCCAAATTCATCTCCCACACACTCCATCCAGTCCACCTGTCTTTCTGCAGCTCTGACTCAAATTATTCTTGAGAAACAGGTATAAAGACTGAGGCAAGAAGGGCGCATCAACCCCAAAATAAAATCATTTTCTTACAAAAAAAGAAGTCAAAAACAGTGATTAACCAGATGAATGGAACAGAACGCCTGGCCGACTCCTAAAAATCTCTGTTTGTGGTTTTAACATCTCTGCTCAGATATTCACCACTTTGATGCATCATATAAGCTTGCATGAATCCATGTGTGTGTCAGAAATGTCCCTGAAACATTACAAATGTTTAAAATAACTCACACTGTTGCGACTGAACGCAGACTGTAAATAACTGTGTTGGTATATTATCAGCTGAAACAATTGGAGCAGAAACATAATTCTATTCATTAAAGTGGAAGTGTCAGTGAGGGTCTCGTTTTCTTTTATAATAGCTGAGGGGTCGAATACATCTAAACTCTCCAACACAGCCTTCACAACATCTCATTAGTGCTTTGGGACTGTGTGATTCATTAACGGAGATGTGATGAGATTAAGGGTCCAATGGAAACGGAGCTCGCTGACAATCAGTCTCCCCCTCGCCGTCTCCCTGTCTCCCCGTCTCTCACTGTGAACTCAAGAAGTAAACAAATCACTCATTAAAACTACAAAGTTTAATTTGTCCTAATTAATTGGATGAGTCCTCTAGAAAAGGGCATCCGTGCTCCCCTGATGAACAGTGAAATACCAGACATCCAGCTTCAGTCAGATCGGGGAGCAGCAGTGCAACATGAAGGAGCCTCATCTCTGCGTCAACTGCAGAGGTCTGAACAATTACACTGTGCACTGTGTGCTATTACATCAACTGACTTTTTAATCACAGACCTTTGCCATCATCCCATTAATCATCACAATAACTGTTAATTCTGCTGCATGTGGAATACAGATAATCCACATAAATGAATAAATAGAGAAACTTATTCTAAAACAAACCCAAACAGAGATATTTCTTCCTCCTGTCTGCTCTCAGCTGACCTGAGCTGACCTCACTGTTTCTCATGAAGTCACTGCTCAGCGTTTATTATGTTGCTTTCTCCGAAAAATCATTGCCGAGGTAAGCAGATATAAAAAAAAAAAGCAGACAAAGTTTTAGATTTAGGAGAGCCAGTCAACACAAATGTTACACAGGGAGAGTTGAACTAGATAGAAGAAAGACACAGAGGGAGATGGGAGTGGCTGCAGACTGCCAACTAATGAGTGGAAACATTTGAACAAGTCGCTGAGAAAACACAGGAGGAGAAGTAGTGATAGAACTGTTGAGCTCTGTTTGGTTCACTGCTGACCAGTGGGACAGCTGTCTTCCACTGGATAATAATCAGCTTTTCATGACAGAAACATGTTTCAGCATGAACTGAGCCCTAAAAGAGCCAATTCTGCAACGGACAAGACACACTGATTCATCTTTAACCAGCCTCTATAGTCAGCAACAGTATCAGTCAACACTGATCCCAGAGTCAACAATACGATGACACAATGAAATGATAAATTCCTGTAAAGCCTTGAATATAAACTCCTTTATCTATAGATTGCATGTTAAAAGTTTGAGAGTGAGAACAGAAACACTTGAACTCCTCAGACTGACTAAGTGAACTTGTGATTGCACCATCGACTCTGAAGACCTGAAGGTTTTTTTTCTCACTCAAACTGATTTTATCTGTGAGTCCAGCTGAGCTGTTTCTGTCACCACTTCATTACCGAACATACACAGTTCCTTATAGAGCTGATGTACTTACAGTCTGGAGAGCATCATCACTTACTGCTGACATTTAATTACAGAAGGAGACAGGAGAGAACATATGGAAACAAATAGTGTCTCTCTCTAGGATTGACTCTCTTGCTTCTCCCCGTTTCTCATCAGCATTTCTTGTTTTTTTTCCCTCCTCTCTTGCTCTCTGGTCACACTTGGCGGATTCTGGTAAACAGCCAGTGTCAAAGTGTCGACACCCTGACCAATATATATTCTAGGAAGTGTAGTCATGTAGTCGACTAAGAGAGATAACTGTCTCAACTTTCAGCTCACTGAGATGGGTCAGATCAGCTCCACCAGTGGAGCCATGATTAGACAAGATACACATATAACAGGTGAAGCAATGCCTCTGCCCTTTTCTGTTAACCTCCTAGACACATGTAAACACACATACAATAGATAGAGATTTCTAACCATACAGTGAGCCAAGGGGTTGGAATTTATTTGCACTCCGCACCATTGCACTAGTCTTACTGTTTGTAAGTGCGATGATATAAATGTTTGTTTACCTTGTTCAGTTCTGTTGTCCTTGTTCGTAGCTGTATGTCTATTTCTGTGTGAGTACATTGAGAGCAACGAGAAACCAGAATTCTAGAATCATGTACACATTAAAGCCAATAGAGCTGTTTAGAATTCTAATTCTGATTCTAAAAAGAACTCTCATACACACCAGTGTAAAGTGTAAAGATGTAAGAATACTAAAATCTAATCTGAGTGGCAGCCTGGCGTCAACTGTCTGCAGCTCACTTCCTGTCTGTCTGTCTGCTTTTATTTCTGATTCTGGGACTCAGTTATGAAAATCTGTGTGAGTACTATTCCTTAAATTACCAGAAATAAATCCTTGAACAAGCATCTGGAATAATACAATGTGCAGTTTATTACTTTGTTACTGTACAAATGTGTGTGGGTATGTCCATGTATCAAACTATAAGTAAGGAAATGCACTTAATATAATGTGTAATTTACATAAACACGTTATCTTGAACAACTCTGTGTAGCTCATTCTGTCAACTAAAACATCGAGTTTCACAGAACGTGCATCACACTTGCTGCTCCACACAGACCTGGAGGTCATCTGATTCAAATCTTTAGATGAGTGGCCTCTGCTCTTTTCTGTCCACCTCCTAGACACATGTTAACACATATACAATAGATAGACATACCTAACCATACAGTGAGACTAGTAGGTGAGATACAGTATTACAACCTCGTGTCATCCTTGTATTGATGGTGATGGTATCAAACCAATGCTGATTCACTTATCAGTTATGCCAGTTTTGGAGGAAGAAATCCCAGATTGAACACTACTGATCAATATTGAAACAAAGACTGTCCATCTAAGTAAAAACTGTTATTGTGTGGACGTTAGACTAGAGGGCAGTGCATCTTGGGAACTGATATGTTAAAAAAAAAAAATAGAAAGACAGGTGACAGGTAATCAATAATCAATAAGAGAAGGCAAGTACAGGTTCAGACATGGGAAGTTTTAGTTTGAACTGTTTACACCAAACGTGTCAATATTAAAGCAGGAAGAGTCAAACTGAGGATCCAGTCTGTCTCAGACAGAATGATGAAACATCTTTGAGGTAGAGAACAGAAATCTCTCTGGGATTCAAGAGAGAAACGAGCAAATACGTGTGCACGTGTGTGTGTGTGTGTGTGTGTGTGTGTGTGTGTGTGTGTGTGTGTGTGTGTGTGTGTGTGCGCACAAGTCCTGAAATTCTTCTCTTTATACAGCAGCTTATTTTAGGATGTGGAAACTCCTAATATTTCTGGTCTTATTAGTACCTTGAGATGTGCAGTGATGACAGTGGAAAAAACAGTTTATATTAGCTGTGTAATTTTCTAAGTGTCACCAACGATAAACAACATCCTCTTGTACATGTCGTTCTGATTCTGTAGCAGCGACGCTAGACGTGACATTGACCAATCAGCTGTAACTTAACTCTCCTCCAGTGTGGTTGCCAGTCGGAGCAGCAGCTCATTAGCAGAGAAGCTGATTATGTGAGAAGACGCCAGAGCAGTGTGTCTGCTGTGGAAGGAATTAATGTTCACTCTAAAGTGGGAAAGAGGAAATAGCTCTAAATCATCTGCCACTACTTTAAACTTGTGTTTCTGATATATTTTCCATTATATTCTGTGTCCGTGATCATTTGTTTTCCTTTCAGTTTCCCTCTGTGGGGCTTCAACACAGGAGGCCTTACGGCACAGGTAGACTGTGTGGGAAAGTTCATTTACATTCCCCTCTTGTTTCACACCTCATTTGTATTTGAGACTCAGACGTGTGGGGGTTGTGTTTTCATTATAATGTGCCAGCAGCAACACAAAGGCAGAAACAACACAAAGGTTCAGTGGAATCATCAAATAAATATGATGAAAAATAAAGTTTGCTGCCTCAGTCAGGGAAGTGAGACTATGCAATGTAAATGAGTTCTGCCTTGGCATACAGACTGCATGCTGTTATACATTATTCATGATATAGTATGTGTGTATATATCATCCAGTGTAACACACTGTAACGCCATCACATACTTGATCTTAGACTCTGTAAAAACTTTACATTCCCCTCAATAGTGGGCAGCATAAACACACCTAATTCACTTAGATACAGACAGATCAGTCTGCAGAAACCTCGTTAAATGTGTTCTGGATCTTGGCTCCATGCAACAAATTGCAGACGTAGATCAGACCAAAGTGCCACAAACAACGGTTAGCAAGGAGTAGCTCCGTTGTGGGCAGATTGTAGCTTTAATTTATTAGAAGAAAACAAAATGTCAGCATGGTTTGTTTTTCAAATTAGGTTTTATTAATACCAAAATCAGACAGTTGGTATGACATTCATATAAATGTACCCACAAATCTACCATTTACTTCAAATTATAGTTGTTAACAATCCCACTGTATATAACTATAGATGAAAAAACACCTCATTACACTCATTAAGCAGTCAATCCATCACCTAACATGGTCCAGTCCACTCGTCTCTTCGACTGAACACAAGGTTCAAAGCTTCTGGGTGCCTTAATTCATAATTCATTGACAGCCCACAGTGTTTTTCTCCTCCGACTAAGCCTTGGCTGTCGGTGGGAAAATCTCCAGTGAGCTGTGGAGATTTATAACTGTGTGATTCTTTAAGGAGAACTTTGCAACCTCAGGGTGGGCTTGCCGTTGTTGCATATTCTGTCTGTATTTGCTTGTTGTGGGAGTATGAACCATGCAGTTTTGATAAAAGCTGTGTTTTACTGGTGAGAACTGCAGCGTTTGAGGCAGGTAGTAGCTCACTGTCCACGATGCATTGAGGCCCATGAGCATGCTGGGATATAAATGAACGCTTTGCTCGTCCCTAAATCCCACTGTAGACTGAGAGAAGGCAGACTAAAGGAGCAGTAAGAACAAGAGAGAATGTAACTACAGAAAGACGGAGTTAAAGAAACAGCAACAGTCAGCGAAGGTCAGAATCAGAGAATACAACTATGACCTGCACGTCTAACTACACTGACTCTGCATCAGTTTGTCTCCTCTGGAGACTCTACGCTCATCTTCCATGAAGACACTTGATGGACAATCATGAGACAAAACTCCTCCATTCTGCTTTAGTCATCTCATGTAGCTATGACCTATTAAAGCTGCTGTCACTATATTCTGGATGTGTTACCAACAGTAAGTGGTCAGACAGCTCCTGCTGAGCTTTTCTATCAGACTGGCTATTTTGAAAAATAACTGTGACTCAGAGGGACAATAGTTTAAATGAGAGTAAATGAAAGCACAATGGACATGAAGTCTTACCATGATTTACTTCAAAGAGTTGATGGTGGACTATGGAGCTATAACACTGTGTGGATTGTTGAATAATGTATTACTGCACAATGTGAAAGGAAATTACAAAATATAAATTTATGTAAACTATTTCTCTCCCAACGCTTGGCTAAAGCTGAGGAGTAATGCTCACTTTAATGGGAATTGATTTTGAGCTCATAAATGAAAATAATATATTATATCTTTTAGAAAAATGTTTTCCAGTTTCATATTGAGATGTACCTTCATGTTCATTACATTCATATAAATAGATGGAGTCATACATGTCATTCAGCTTTACACTAGTCTGAGGACAGTGAACAGGCTTCTTCTTCTGTACATGAATCAGCACCATGGACAGAGACAGGGCAGTACCAGCAGCACATGCGTTGATTTACTACTAAGAATACACAACTCTGTGGATAGTCAATGGTTTCATTCATGTGTAATTGACTGTACTAGTATGATTGCCTGTAAAGACTTTGCAGCAGGTATAAGTTGGCGAGTATAAAGTAATGTGACGTGCGAGCTGTCAGTGAACACGGACTGAGAGGAGGGAGTCAGCTGCAGTTGCGTCATGCCAACAGCATTCCTCAGAGCAAGAGACTGACTGATGGCCGTGAATCAAACACTCCCCTTTAAAAGTGTCAGTCAGTGTCTTTGTGTTTTATGGCCACCAACGTTACAAAAAAGGGATTATTAGGCAGAGAAGAGACTGAAGCAGCCAATAAAATACGCAGCACAGGGAAGACAAAAAGGCAAACTATATGACGGAGGGAGGCCAATAAAAAGTCAATAAAAGTTTAAATAGCTGCATAAATTAAATACTATGACAAGAATCAGAAAATGATTAAAGGAAGATAGTAAAAAACATGTAAATGAAAACAGCTGAACTAATGCTAGCCTGATTACCCCAGGCAGGTCTGTTCAAAGTAAAAGGCCTCTGACTGAGGCCAGTGACCTTTAAACACTGATCTATGAAAAGCGAAAACAAGTCATCATAAAAAGGCTCCGATGGTTTGAGAAGTAACTTGGGGCTGAAGCACGTTGAGCCTTTAAAAACAATGATATTGGGTTAGATCATTTCTAAAATGTTTACTGTCTACTGCCTCTGTTGCCTAATCTGTTCATTACTACATGTTGTCCATATAAAACCAACACTGAAGAACATGTCTGTCACTTTTTTCCTAAGAGAGGAAGAGATCAGGATGAACAACAAGTGACATTACAGTAAAACAGCCTGCCAATGGCTCAAAAAATCATCACTGCTAGATCAGAGACGCAGTCATTAAAGTAACTACACTAATTATTGTATCCCATCTGTGCACAGAATTTAGAAAACACATGAATAAATGATCCATGATCGTGACCAACATAACAAAAATATGATTTGGTGTTCACAAGACATTTCCTTTTTTAATATTAGCTAGATATAATTTGAGGATTTATAATTGCATTTTACATTTAGTGATCAGCTGTAAGAGAACATGGACATGAAGAGGACAGACTTTATCCACAAGAGAACAAACACTGACTGGTCTCCATAAGACACAATTCATTGGAACAGGAAGGCTCTGCTATATTCAAGTGAAACTACATTCAGTCTAAACTAAATACACCTGAGGACACCGCAGAGTCTGAAGGCTCCCTTAATGGAGCTAAAAGCCAATCTAATTTCTATTATCAGGTAATTTAATGTTCATTTTCTCCATTATGAACAGTCATCAGCTCACCACCTGCTGGACTACAGTGTTGATCAGTGATCTAATAGGATCAGACAGGTGTGAAGACATGCAAGATAAAAAACAGCTCTGCTCCACTCTGCACACACTAATGGGGACGCTCTGGTGGAGACAATGAATCCTACATTACATCATGTTTGAATACATATAAATATATTAACGTGCATTAAAGTACACTGATCTCCTTCCACCTGTGTTTTATATCAGTCGTTAGAAGTATAATATCTCTGGTTTGATCCCACTGACTCTATTAAGACTAAATGAAGAGTAGACTAAGACAAATAAGTCACTTATCACAAACAATAAACTCAGTTATTTCTCATTAATTATAGCATTTCAGAGTCAACAACCTGGGTGTTCTTTACAGTAACATGTTGTAAAACGTACCAGAATGTATTCCTGTGATGTCACGATGTACCTGTGGTGTCAAATAAAGTTTTATTTCTCCTGCAAAGTGTGAGCAGAGCTCAGCTGGTTTAGCTTTGTAGTCTGATGTAAATCTAGTTTCAGCTGCCGTGTGCAAAAAACATTAAACTTCTACCCAAGTTTGAAACATTCACACGGAGGAAAGTACATTATGTGCATAGAGAACAGTGGAGATACTATCTAATAAGGTTTTCTCTGAGGGTTTTGGTATCCTCAGGTAGAAGCAGTACAGAGGCTCTCTGATGAGATTCTGGTTCAGTGAAACTTCTCTTCAACACACTGAGGTACCGGATTGTTAAAAGAAAAAAGTGAAATCATATATTTCTCTCATCAAAACCAAACTCTGAGGCTGTTCTGTGTTCAAACTTTCAAGCTCACCAGTGTAAGGTGTTTACCGTCACCTGTCGCAGGTAAAACAGCTGTTGTGACATCACTTATGAAGGCGTGGCCAGAAGGTTTCAGTCCATAAAGAACACTGAAGCTGCAGTTCTCTGGTCTGTATTTTTCACTGTTAACTGTCTTCTGGTTTTTAATTTTGTTCTGATTAATGCCGACATGATCCACCTAAATAAAGTAGTTCATTTCAAAGAACAAAGCAGATACAGAATTGAGAGAATGAGTGATTCTACACAGAAATGATTTTAGGAAATTACGAAAACACTGATAATCCTATCTCATTTAAGGCTCAGTGTTTGTTTCTATGCATCACTTGGCTGTTTTCCTATTTGATATGATTCATAAGTGTCATGCATATTAACTGACAGACTGGTGACAGCTGATGGAGGCTGCTTGATATTACTATCTTATATTACAGGATGTTTGTGCTCCAAAGCATGAATTTAATGCTGCAAGAATTTAACATCAACACAGTCTCTCAATCTGACATGATCATGTTGAAATGCAGTGCTCAACGTTTAGGAATTTTCAGTAATCAGAATCAGAATCAGAATCAGAATCAGAATCAGAATCAGAATCAGAGTGGTGTTTATTGCCAGGTCTAAGAGGTATACACTAGGAATTTTCTTTGGTTTTGTTGGTGCAAGTCAAACAGTATAATAACTAAATAATAGATAAAATGTTAGAATAAAATAAGAATAAAAATGTACAATTTACAAAATAAGCTATAAACAAAAACAAACATGATATATTATGTTGTTATTGTGGACAGCGTAATGCACCACTGCTTTTTTTTTTAGCTTCCCCAAAGGAAGTGACAGGTTAGATGGTGATCAATGGTTTCATTATATAATCGTGCATTTATTAAAGTAGGGTTCTGATTCATCTATTTTTGTTTTCTAATTTGTGAATGTGCTTTGACAGATACTCATTAAAAGGTCTACCTCTTTACAAATCTGAAGAATCCAACATGACTCATCATCATTACTCACCTAAAACTTAAATTAAAATTGTCCATCCCTGAGTTGAATATTCAGTATATTTTTGTCCACTTTGTATCAACACCAACAGTGAATTGTGTCCCAGCAGAGACAGCACTCACACACACATTTAGACACAGTAACAGGAGGCAGACAGACACACACATATGAAGCCGAGTGGACACGAACACTCTCTTGGAGATCTGGAGAACCATGAAATCAAATTGTGTTGCACTGATGTCTCAGCGGAGCAACACATTGTGTAGCGTGTTGAACTGTGTAGGAGGCTGCTGTTGTTAGTGGTGGACTCACACGTGTCAACAAACCAGATAGAAATTGGATTTGTGTTTGTGTTTTATTTTACACGGAGAGGGTCAGAGATCATTTATGTCGACCATTCTTCACACCAGCAGAGCGAGGGGAAACACGGAGACCAGTCTGGACTGGATTTACACATCCTGTCTCACTGGAGATACAATAACATACAATGTGAGAGACAGTCTGTGTCTTCACCTGTTCATTTGTTCTTCAGTGCGTCATTCAGATTCATAAAACCTGCTTTCTTATCACTTGTGTCAAACCTGTCGTGAATTATACAAATGATTGTGTTGCTGAGCAGATGCACAATAAACTGGATCAAACCAGGCAGGCTGTAAAAAGAATGTTTCTGTTATGAAACGCCAGACTGATTATAAAACTACAAACATGTGATCTAACCGGTATGTGGACAGGAATGAATGTAAATTATGGCTGTATATATAAAAGAGCACGACCAGATTTGTTATCATGCAGGAGAATAATTTATGCAGATGAAGAACACATTTCAACATCAGTTGTAAATAAAGTGTAATTAAGCAGCGTGAACATTTCATAAACATCATCTGCTACTCAACCAGCTTTGCTTTTAACAAACCCTCTCCCTCTCTCTCTCTCTTATATGCGCTAATCTGCAGCCTCCACTCACACATCCTACTGGACTGCAACATTTAACAATAAGAATGGATCAGGTATTTACAGTATAAGGCAGGGAGCTTCTACCTTTTCAGACAGAAAGCATCAAATGTAGATTGAGTTAGTATTAAGAATGATTTTGTTTCCATTGAGTAGTCAGAGCTCCAACAGCCTTCGTTCACTCTAATGTGTGACAGACACCGAGGCTACATACTAACACAGCACACGCAACACTGACTGCATGGAGACAGAGAGGATGAGAGAAAGAGTCTCTGCTGTATCACATGCTGAGACTCACAGATGTCGTCATATCATACAACACAGTGTAGACTGTAGACTGATGGGAGCAGCAGTGTTATTCTGCTATTATGTGTTCTTGTTTAAAGAAGATACGTTCTATAACTTCAGCGTCAAAAGAAGATTTTCTGGTCTAAAAGGTGAATTTTCCATCTAAATTATATCTGATATTGATTCTCTGATTATCCACAATCTCACAAAAACTCCATTAACATTGATTTTATTTTTCGATTTGTTTTCTAGCAGTTCTTCCTTGAGATCCTCTCTACCTCGTGAATGTGAATGTTTCATGATGAATATTAAATAGTAATGAGACTTTAATGAGTGGCTTCTCTCTATGATATAATCTGGATTCAGAGGAAACCTCAGACCGCACAAGGACTGACAACCCTAATACACACACAAGGTCCAAGCCGCTATCGGTCTCTTTCTCTCTCACTCTCTATGCTGACACATTATAATGATGGTCTAACATAATGTACATCTCAGTGATACAGTAAGTGCAGGAACAACTCATCCATCTAAACAGAAGCAATGCACCTGACCTTTTCATTTACAATAGGTTAAACAGATTGCATTAGGAAGAGTAATGGATGGCATCATTACCTCTGAGAGACAAGAAGGGGTCGGAATATATTGACACTGACATTCAAGTGTATCCAGTGTACGTGGAAAGAAAAAGAATTCTCCAAAGTGAAGAAGCAAATTAAATATGGCAAAGCAGAAAAAAGAAGAACGGGTGACAAGATGCTGATGTGGTCTGACTGCTGGGAGTCTGCTCTCCACTCAGGAAATATCAAAACCTGAATCACAGCTATACTTTCTTCTCTCTGCTCTTCATTTTGGTTTGGTGCAACCACCACAATGTCACAGCGCCTCCGTCCTCCACACAGAAACTGACCGATGATGGATTTGCTTTGCTGCACAAGGACGAAGAAGAGATGTTCTAACTGAGCAAAGAAAAGACACATGGCTGAGTAGAGAGATCAAATACTGTACTAATACAACAAATAACATTTCATTATTCACAATACATTACCATAATCATAATGTCTAACATGTTAAATAATTCAGCCCAATTGTTTTTTGAAATTGATGTTGTGGGAATTCCATATTAGTTGTCCTAGTTCCATGGAGGTAAAGGGAAAAGAATAGGGCCACAGCATGGGAGCATCCTGTTCATACATCTTACTGACAGAAATGGGGGTTTACAACAGTCACCAGTGGAACACAAACAGTGTTTGTTGTCCTCAATACTAGAATAGATGTGAAGTGTCAGGCTATATGTGTCAGTGTCACAGGCGAAGGGGGGATTCAGCTGCCTCTGTTCATCAGTATTGAGCTCTATCCACCTCCCCACATTACATCATCACTAACACAAGTCTGGAAGTCATTGTGTGGTATTGAATAAAGAGTTGAAGACTAAAAGGTCCACTTATTACTGTGATAACGAGGTGATTATTCCACCAGGTGTGTAAATGAAACCCCTCAAATTACCAGCTTAATTCTGATTTAATCAACGGGAGTTTGGTCTGTTGTCAAAGTTTAATATATCTGATGCAGTCTGGATGTCTCGTCCTCCCTGGTGGAACTCATTCATTTAAAGCAGCTCTAAATACATATAATCCAGCAGAGCGTTGGAGTGCTGACCAAGATTAAAGAAGCCACGTGAGGTTAAAACATGTTGTTTTCTCTCTACATGCCCCGTCTGGCTTCCTCTAATCGTTCTAATCTTTTTTTTTTCTCTTTTCTTTCTTTATTGCCTTTCTTCACATTTCCTTTTATCTGTGTTTATTTTCTTCCCCCTGTCCAATCCCTCCACCACTCCCCCCTCTGATCATCTCTTTATCAGCTCTTAAAACCACAATCTCCACAATGCTGTTTATTCAGGACGACCGCTTTGTCTTCAGATGCCAGGTTTCTGCTCAAATCCATTTCAACACCTTCCTCATCTTTTATGGATGTCATCTTCCATTCCTTCAGTTCTTTTTTTCTTCCTCCCAACTCTGACTGATAAGGAAAATAGATTCAGGAAGTTAGAGAGAGAGAACAGAGTTTCTGTGACTAACATGCTGAATCTGATTAGTATTTGGAAAGAAAAACATCGCTCTTGTTCCAGGCTCTTTGCTGAAAGATGATGAAGGAGCCATTTTTTGGGATCACCATGACAGAGAGTCAGGAGCTGCAGTACTGGATTTCTCTGTCGGATTAAGCAAATGTCTCCATACATAGTTAAATATGAAAAATGTCTGCATTTTTTTGTATCTGTGCAATAGCTACAGTATGTGTATAATGGTGCTGTACAATTTGAGAAATTGGGAAAATCAATTTAACTGATGTATTTATCATAATAGTTATTATTTTATTATTTTTTTCTATTGCATTGTTCTTATCTGGAGAGTCCCAGCTGTTGGCAACGGGTCTTGGGCTGCAGACTTTGATGCACAAGAACTGCAGCATGTACTCTGGCCTCTACATGCCCCACTACAGCACCAGTCAACCAGCTACCGGTCTATATCACAATGCTGCTGTTGCTGCTACTGCTGCTGTAAAGGCATTCAGCCTGGCCTGTTGACATCGGACTCTGGAGCAAAGCAGCAGTCTCTCATCTGCTGCCTCCCCTCCATGTCCCATTGGCTGGAGCTCACAGCTGTTTAGCGTCGGGGTGACTGTATCACTTCAGTTAACAAGTGGAGAGTTTATCAGGCAAGCACGCACTGGACTGGACACAACATCTGGCACACACATAGCCGTATACATACCAACTGTTATCACACTCCTTATGATCACAGACCCTCATATGGAGTCACAGAGCAAATCTCATTTCCATTCTCCTGAATCCTAAGTATGTGTGATGTGTTTCTTTGGTGAATTACCATACAAATAGCTGCCTCTGCTTATCAAGCTTTGTTTAAGAAGCCAGAACAGAGCGACAGAGAGAGAAAGACAGAGAGAGAGAGAGAGAGAGAGAGAGAGAGAGAGAGAGAGAACACCTCGCTGATACTAAAACCTTGAATATATCATCTAAACTTCATACTTTTTTTCTCTGTTAAACACTTGTATTTATGTTCACATTCTCCTCACAGAGCATCAAATCATGTTTGTAATTCCACACACTGATATTAACAGCGGGAGCTCAGCAGCATCCAAACTTCCCGAGGTGCCTCTCTCCGAGTTTCAGAGAGGCTGATTAAAATAAACAGCATGCTTCAAGATGACGTCCCCCAACTCATCTCTGTTGTCACCTGAACAACAAACTCATTAACTTATGCCGCGGGAGAAGACAGCGATATATTAAAAGTTACAGATGTGACCTCACCTACCAGACTCCAACAGAAATCCAACAGAAACATCAGTCAGATGAGGTGAACTGAACAGATTCCTCCTCCCTCATTCTCTGGATGTTAGTGTGTCTACAGTGTGCTAAGTGTACACGGCTGTGTGTGCAGTTTACACGTGTGTTCGCATAAGATTGTGTCAACTTGGTATCACTCCTGAGTGTGCAGTCTAAAAATGTGTTAATCTAAATGCTTTTTCCTGAACCTGGGTTTGGACCAAGAAACCAAACCTGAGTCTATTAAATGATCTTAGATCAGTTACAGTAGAGCTGTGGTGCAGTTAATGTGTAATCACACAAGAAACATTCAAGCAGCCCCCTCATATACTGACATGATGAACCACAGAAAGAGCTTTCACTTGAAGAAGCTATTAGTGAATTAATTGTGTCTTAATAGTGTCTTTTCAGATCAGAAGTTTAATCAGCGGCTCTTTGTCTCATTATGAATAGATTATGACGACAGGAACACGAAACAGATTGCCTACAAATGTCTTTATGTCACCAGAAGCATTTGGCATTCAGCCGCTGCCAGAAGGAGTCTTCAGACTGTCAGAGTGACAAACTGACTGTAATTGTTCAACGTCCACTGAGAGAAGCAGGATACAGAGCTGAGCTGAGCTTCCACCATCAGCCTCCACCAAGAACCTCACTGTCAGAGCTGCTGACGCCATCACAACCAACAATTACAACATCCTGAACAAAAATTACAGTCTGATGTAGAAAATAATTTCCTTAGACAGCTACTGTATATCAGCCGTTGTCACACCAACCTGCTCCAGCACACAGTTTGATCCACTACAGTGCTTTCTCCAGCAGATATATGGAACCTATTCCAGCTGAAAGGTGACAGCTGTTAAACCTGCTGAACTGTGACAGAGAACTGAACTGACCCTCGTATTTCTTCAACACAACAGCTCCACTCTGACAGAAGCAACCATTTCTTCACCTCCTTTTCTTTTTTTTTTTTTTTAAATCAGCCCTTTTTTCCACCACCATCCATGTTGTCGTGGTTTCCAATTTCAATATATTACTCCTCTGTGACCTTTCCATTGCCCTTCTGTTGCTCGGGGCAACAGCTTTGGAACAGGAATTACAAAGAGGTCCTTCTAGAATGTTTATGATGTCACCTTTGAAAAGGTCTGTAAACACATTCATAATGAGCATACAATATTTAGGAAGTGTTTGAGTCTTTGTGCAGTTTAGAAATGATGAATCATCTTCACCACTAGATTAACAGTTAATTTACAGTCAAACTCATCTGATGTGGAGGATTGTGAAATATCTGTAATATTATGTCCCAAAGAATGGGTTTACTTTACTTGGCATCACTCCCAGATTCAACTAAATTAATTTAATCGATAGACTTTTTTTTTTTTTTCTCCTCATCTCACTAATGATTTACAGACCCCGCATTACAGTCTACAGACCACATGCTTTGTCCTTTGCTAAATGGAGATGTTGGCCTACAGCGGTGGTTCTGTTGCTGTCTCCTTCCACTGACATTTGATTGGACTCTTTCTCCTCTTTCCTACAGGTTTACAGCTGCAGAGCGTGTTGTATTGGTTCTTATCTGCCTCCCACCCTGCAGCAGGAGTCACACTGCATCTGTTATATCTGATGACACGTCTTTGCTTGTCCACAGACACCTGAGAAATGAATGGAATGTAGCTCAGTGCTGATATTGATAACTTTCTCTATATTTTAAAGGGTTGACATTTAAGAGTAAAAAGGCTCAGTATCACAATCTGACTGGAAGACCTTAAACGATGAAAGTGGGACAGATGTTTTAAAATATAGTGATACTGATGCAAATGGACGGATTTCATTTGAGATGTCGCCTCCACAGAAAAAGAGAAAATATCAGTGAAAATATCAAAAGGTTGACGTCACCCTGTATAAACTAGCAGGCCTATTCTCAGTGCAACAGCAACAGAGAGTTTTCCTACAAAACACCAATAGCTCTCCTTACACTACCATAGTTGCATGCAACTTCCACTTTGTTGCACATGTCCTCCCGACCTTGGACCGAGCTCAGTGTGTAGGACAATAAACAAGCACAGGATGGATGGGGAAATCTTTTGTTTCTCTCCGTGTGACCCTGAAGTATCCACGATTAATTTTCATTCAGGTTATTTAAACTATTTACTAGGCGGGGAGCAGCTTTGAAGAAGCACTCAGCGGAGAGAAATGAACTGTGCATTCTAATACCCATACCGTACTATTTAGTATGCCAGAAAAAAGATTTATAGGATGTCAAAAGCAGTATGCCAAAAATATCAGGATGTCCTACTACTTCCGATCACATTTTGCAGAATACAAGCCAGCATGCTTTTCTGGCTATTCTGAGCCACAATACTCCTAGAGGGTCAAAGTTCAAGACGCAATGTTATGACAAAATAATATGTCCCAATCAAAAGCATACTGCATGCAACAGTATGTCCTTTATAAGGTCAGCTGCGGTATGTACTAAAAGTAAAAATTAAAAAGGTATGCGATTTGGAACATAGCCACAGGGAGCTCCAGGAACACCACACTGATGCATATGCCTGAAAATCAAATGTATTTTTTAGGAAATTTGACTCATTCTGTAGCTTTAATTTCAGAGTTAGAGGACTAGAGTTGTACAAATGTGTTGTTGAGTCTTCAAAGTCAGAGGCAGGACAACGTTGCTGTTGTTCAAAACTTGATTCTTGTAGTTAAGAGTTGTAGACGGATATGCTTCAGTGGTGAGAGGGTGTGTTATGGTGTATTAAGCAGAGGATCCATCATGTTCTCCATGGAGGTACCTGGACAGATCACCGATGGTGTCATGTACTTTAGGAAATGATGTAGTGTGAGATTTCTTTCTTTGGGGAAATGGACTCAAGAAAATCAATTGTGAATTTGAGCCTCTGAAGTGCAGAGATAAATCTCTGTCAGGTGGAGTTACTCAGGCCTTCTGCTCTTTGTCCTCAGGATGCTGACTACTTCTGTCATTTCTCAATGCATCTCTCTCTCTCTCTCTCCTTCTTCTCTATATATAATCCTGACCATGTTAAAATCAACGGCGTATAGAAATGGCCCCACATAAAGATAAAGAAAAGCATTCTGGCACAGAAAGTTGCTCTTGATTCCAACAGAGCTCTAAGTCGTGTCAAGACCTTATGCTAAGAGTTCCCTGTGCTGAATATGAGATTCATCAAAGTAATGTGAGATGTTAAAACCATTATGGATCATGTGCTGTGCTATGGAAATGTAAAACCACTAAATTACTGCTATGAACAGAGAGAAATAATACTAATCGCCATATGCTTTTCATCATATTTAACCATCACACATTAAAAAAAGATTACCTAAAGTAATCAGACTTGATTATCTCCACATGGGAGCTTTCTATGCTTCCTCTCAGCTCTCCAACATGCTGTTGTGTCTCCAGCCAGAGTGTGTGTGTGTGTGTGTGTGTGACTCTCAGGGAGCCGTCAGTCTGCAGCTTTTCTCTCTGCTCTGCTGTTTCCTGACGCCTGTGACAGGACCAGATGCTCCTGCTTTACATGATTGCTACAACCACCTTCCTACCACCCACCCGAACAGCAGGATGCACCTGGTGACGAGGAAATGTTTATGTCTGTGTGAGTGTGCATTCATATGTGTGTGTGTGTCCTCACATCTGCACTCATGCGGGAAGCAGGTGAAGTGAACTCACAATGTGGGTCAAGAACAGCTGATAAGTGGCTTCCAAGTTGAAAAGAATACTGTAGAAGCAGAATTAGCAGGAACTTCATCCAGACAACTTTTGAACATGGAAAGTGTCTTTGAATTAAAAGGACATCACCACTGTGTGATGAAGGAGTTTAGATTTTATGGCCAAAGCTTCTATTCTATTCTATTCCATTCTATTCTATCATATTCTATGCTAAGCACTGAACCTGTCCGTTGTGTCATCATATTAGCCTCCAAGATATATCAGTACCTGTATTTCTACCTGAGAAGAATAAAACCAGCCTCTACACACATGAAGTTGTGTGCCTGTGTTGGATTATGTGTTTGATGATTCAAACAGTGTGGGGCTGCAGAACGATGATCATAAAGGTCTGTTCCACTGAAGAGCCTGACATAAAGACCAGGGGGAGGACGCAACGTTGAACCATTTCATGGACTAATTGCTCCATCAATCACACAGCACAGAGCAGCAGAGGGAACAACTGGGAAACCGCTGGAGTACATTTCAACCAGACTAAATCAGTCTGAAGAGACTAAGAGAAAGAGAAGAGAAGAGAAGAGAAGAGAAGAGAAGAGAAGGAGAAGGAGAAGGAGAAGGAGGAGAAGGATAGATCTCTCTGATTTTTTTTCACAAATTGTCATATTTTCCTCATTGAGAAAATTGTATGAACTGTTTTCATCCAGAGAACCGAAAAAAAAAACAAATTAGTATATTAGTGCAGGAAGACGGCAGGACAGGAAAGGATGGAGAGACTGGACTCAAACCAGTGACGCTGCAGTTCACGGTCGTCATCTTAACCCCGCAGCTACGGGGGCGTCCCATTAAAATCTATTCCTGCCAGTCATTGTTCTCAGCTCTACAAGTCCAGAGCTCTTTGAGAGAGAGAGAGAGTGGGAGAGCAGACGCAGAGAGATACTCTCAATATTCCAGTGCTGGACTACATGTACAGGATAGAAAATTGTCCTGAGTGCTATTTTATCTTCCTTCTTCTTTTGTGTGTCTCTCTCATAATGTCTCTCTCTAGTTTCACCTTTCCTTCTCTGTATCCGTCGTTCTCTCTCTCTTCAGTGAGAGATAAATGTATCCAGACTTCATTACTTTCAGTCTTGCCACAGTTCCATCTCATTTGCCACATCCATTATGCTGCATTCATATTGTCTTTTATAAGTAAACCTTGGTTAAAGGCAAAAGAAAGATGAGACTCGGTCTTTGTAATTAATTTCAGGAGGAGGAGGAGGAGCAGTGAGTGAGATTAAATGGTTGAGGAGAGGAAGAAAGAAAATGAAGAAAAAACTGGAGTCTTAAATGTTTTTTTTTTTTTTTCTGGGATAAAATGGGATGAAATAAATGAAACGATTACTCAAAGAACTCAAGTGCACAGATGATAATCACCGTAGCTTCAAGAGCTGACGGTGTGTATTGACCACACAGGTTGAGAGTGGAAGAAAGAGAAAAGAGGGGAAGAGAAAATAGATGTGACAGCCAGGTAATAAAACAGACAGAAACAGATAGTTTGGGGCATTTTAATTTGAAGGAAAACGCCCTCCTCCATTCCTCTGTATTTCAATTTCTCATGACCATTTTCTTTCTGCCTGAGCAATTATTTTTGATTGCATCACAACAACCTTATTCACATTCACTCTATTAAAAACATCACTTTCAATTACAACATCTGGCATTCTTTCTTTCTCTGAGTGAAGGGAATTGAATCTGTACGAATGAGTTTGGACAGAAAGATAGATGGATGGATTTGCTGTCTTTTGTAACTCCCAGCAGGAGCTCCCAGCATGCATCTCTTCTGTATTTAGTGGACAGTTTTTAACCACAGCAGCTTGAATCAATGCAGCGCTGTTGGAGCAATGTGTGGCTGTGGACTGAATAATAATCCTTTCATCTCCCTGGAAGAATAACAGTCAGAAACAACGCTATAAACTTTCTGCCAGTAAAAATAAAGAGTGTTTACTGTTTGACCTCGGATGAAGCTGGTGACGATCAGAGAGTTCAGTCTAATTACTGTAATGAGACAATCAACAAACCGGCTTTAAATAGAGTACACTCTGCTCTGTGCTGCAGATAGTGATGGATATTCATATTATTCATTAGTCTGTAAAGAACACTCACACAGCCAAGTAGTCGAATGTCTAAATGCATCAGCAGCCTCTCAGTACATTTAGGAACAGGCCGCTAACACCATCAGCATGTGTGTCCATGTGAGCATCCGTCTCTCCAGTGAAACCGGACTGAGCCGGTTCCACTGCTGAGTGTCACAACTATGAAGCAGCAACAGGCAGCGAGGAGTGCTTGAGACTACAGACACAAACTAAACACAGCACAGCGGGAAACCATCCGAGATGAAAGACACCTCAGCAGGTCTACCCCAACAAGGTTTCTGCTATAAAACACAGAGTCACAGCGAGAGGCTGCGTTACATCAACCTGTTCATCCCTGTTTTATTAGAGAGAAATCAGTGGAGCCCAAATATACAGCTTCTTTCTCTGTGGCTAAAAAAAGGAGAGAACAACTAGACTAGAAGGGAACATCTGCTCTGAAATAGGAACGATGGAAGAGAAACGACAGAACAGAGATTCAGATTCAAATCACAGCATCTCTGGCAGGACACTGAATTCATGCACACCACATCAGCTGATCATCAGCTGACCCAAAACAACCATGACCTGGACTGCAGTATTCAACAAACACAATTTATAAATACATTTTTACTGAAAAATGAAAATTGTTCTTACTGTCCAGACCAGTATAATGCAGGAAGTTGAGCCTTTGTCATCCCGCTGGCAGGACATGAACACGCACACACTAAACAGACAAGCGGTTGGTGGTCTTACCTAGAAGAGAGAAAAGAGAAAAGACAGAGTGTAAAATGTTTTATCTCTAAGATCATCAACAGTGTAATTGTTTATTGTATTCAGCTGCAACCACTAGTCTCTCTGTTAGCGTGTCGGAGTTGAACAAACACTCATGTATGGAAGTGTTGGCCACGATGCCCCGGTGATCTGGAAACCACCAGACAGAAAACTCCAATCAGCCTTTTGGAGAGTAAAAGTCCAACATGATGCAAGCCCGCAGAGTAGACTGATGCAGCTGCTCCCCGCAGCCCATCTATCCCCAGAAGGACCAAACACCTTTTAAATTCTGCTGCCTCAGTGGGGAGATCCAGTCAGAGGTGAGCAACTTCACAGGAGAGATGGCGGAGGAGATTAAAGAAAACACCAGACTAATAGCTTCACCGCCCCTCAAGGCAGCCAGAGATATTCCCTATCCTGATTAATCACCACATTTTCACTGAGTCTGGTTCTAGCCACATGAAATATGATCTGCTCACTGCCAAAACACCAAGACCTGTAGAAGAAATCACAGATATAAAAGAGCCAAATTTGTTTACCACCACAAATGATGATATACAGGTCTGCCAGTAAGAACCCAGATATCTTCAAATATATATAATATAATTTTAGAATGCATTACATCACCATTCCAGAAAGTTAAGTTTGGATTTTAGAATGCATTACATCACCATTCCAGAATGTTCAGTTAGGATTTTAGAATGCATTGCGTTACAATTCCAGAAGGTTGAGTTCACTAAATTCTTGTCAACTAAGAAAAAGTTTTGCTAACTGAAGCACAACCTTTCATGCAGTTTACATTTTTAAAGCTGCCGTTAGTGGGATTATGAAAAGGACACTTTATCCTCGACCTTGGGACTTACGAGCCAAAACATTTCACTAATTATCACTCAGTGTGGCTCCTCACCTCCAAAGACCTCCAAAGACTTTGTATGCAGACACTCAGCCAGCGACAGTCTGGCATAAGAAATATGGAACAGCCAGAAAGGTTTAATAGAGCCAAAGATGTCAGTCCAGCTGGGTGATTTGGACAGATGGCTGCCTGGCTACATTAAATCAGAGATATTCACACAGGAGGAGGACTCAACATCTCCTCTAATGGTTAGTTAATCAGGGTCCGTACACACTCAGGAAAACGGTGAAACACATCATGTGTTTGTCAGCTGATCATGTATCTAAACACTCCTTTATTAAGCCTAATGTAAGCAATTTTATTAACTTTATTCAACAGCAAAGAAATAAATAGATAAATAAATAATAGAAATAAGTTCAACAAGCCAGATGTTAGAGTAATAAATAGCTTCTTAATTTGGATTACTGTAATAACTCCTGTATGTTTTTGTGTAGTCATTGTTTATGGAGAGACTAACTGATTTATGACTAATGAGGCGTATTTCCAGTTTATTTCCTTCACTCTCATAAATCTTCACTGTAAAACAAAGCAGCGATGATGAATTATCAGCCAGCCTTGTTAGAGGAAGACAGAGGAGGTGGAACAACTACCTGCGATCGCAATGATGACATGAAAACCACTTATAGAGTGAAAAACACAATCAGATCAGATTATCCACTTCAATGAAAAAGACCAGAGTTGAGCTGAATCAACAGACTGAAGCAGATGCTGCTCTCACACACACACGGATTGATTCACAGAGACGTTCACTACGAGTTAGAAATGATGCATTTACATTTAGGAAGAGCCTGTTTTACAGTAACATGTGGATAAATGCACCAGACTTTTCACATCAACATGCTGACGTGCACACAGCTGATTAGTCATGACACCACTTGACTGTGATAAACTTCACACTAAATGAGTCCACCGCTTCTCTATAGCTGACAAGATGTCCATCAAATGTACTGAAATTGCAGATAAATAAAATGTTTTTAACCATGCAAAATTGTCAGATATGTGACTGAAATTGCATCCTGAGCTCCATTAAAGTGAATTTTTTTACTTAAAACAAAAACCACACACACATTTCTTTTAGTAGTAAATGATTTAGTCTGTCAGAAACTGTGCCAGGGTCTCCTGATCCCCTATTAGTTGTTTAACTGAAACAAAGGTACTGAACCACAGTGATAGATAGATGGTTGATCCAGGCTCCAGACAGTGCACCAACATCACAGTGTTTACCTCATTAAAACAGCACGCTTCTTTCAAAGAGAGAAAAACAAAGTCCAGTATATAATGGCTCAATGTACAAAGCAAACTCTACTCACATTTTAGCAATAAGATCATGATGCTACAACAGATTTGGGTCCCTCAATGAAACCCTGACAACTTTGACTGTAGTTGCAGCTCAAAGTTTCAAACCTCTGTATATGTAATAACTGCTCACTATCTTTGCTCAAAGCTCAGGTGAGGACACATCCTGCACAGCCTTATACCACAGCACTAACATGACACCACAATATCAACACACTAAAAAATTTTTTCCTGTATTTATAAAATTGTGGCTGAAAATTCAATCCATCCTGTAGTCAGTGTAGTTTAGAAGAGTTGTGTAAAGCAAATAAAACACCTACTGATGTTCTAACAGTTTAAGTGGTAAGGTTTATTGGAACCAACGACCACATGGGTGTATTAAAGATCAATTCAAATAAACAGCAGCAATTTATCTGCAGCCTAAATTAATACACTTGAGGTGGACTGATGTCTTTCATTGTAGTCTTCCTAAATTTGGGTTTCAACATCAAATTATTCACACAGGTCTCTCTGACTGGGATCCAAATGAAACATGTGGCTGTGGAGTTTGCCTTTCCATTACAGCATGATGTTTCTCTGCTGTGAGAGAACCAACAGCTGCAGCGTTGCTTCATAAATGAGGGAGAGGAGAAGAGAAGATGATCAACAGACAGAAAAAGCAGGAATAGTTGGATTTTGTTGTGACTGTGGTCTCAGTGTTCAGTCGTCTGGAACAGCAATGGTTTCAGAAAAACAGCCAATAATGTGAAGGCTCATTAGTTTAAAGCTGCACTTGAGAAATTAACAGTGTTAAGTTAGAAACAGTCAGACTGAGGACTGAGATTGTATTAATATCCAGACAGTTACAGCTTTAAACCAATGCAAAAACCAAGCAACCACATTTCCAGCAATTAGTATAAAATGCTAATGTCAGGGGAGAATTATCTTGTCATACACTGGAAAATACGAGAAACGTCTCCAAACATCACCATTAAAATCTGAACTGACAAAACTCAAGGCTTTTTCCTGTGTTACAACAAACAGCTTTTATCTCTGCTGAAATGTACAGAGTTAACCGTTTAACAAGACAAGTGAAAAACAGTGGCGCGACATAAAGAACAGTTACTTTTTTACAGACTAACACAATAAAAAAAACACATCCCAAACAAGCATTTAATTGCTGCTCGTCTCCCACAAAATACCTCGATTGTTGTTGCCATAGCAGCACAGAACACATCTCAGGTGTTATGTGAAAGGACACATGGTTTTTAAAACACTTTTAAAGCCCCCCGAATGACCTTCTACTGTTTCACTCCTGACGTCTGAGGCAGAGACAGCTTGTACAGAACACTCCTTACACAGTTCAGTCCACACAGTTTCAGTTTTTTCTATTATATAACCGTATAAAAATTGAAGTCACAACGTGACCAAGAGACAGATCCTGGATCTGATCTGTAGACGGTGAAGAATGGAACAAAAGGACAGTGTGACAGAAGCCTCGATGGTTTTACTATGATATGGAGACATTTTTGTGATTGACAGCTGCGAGCCCTGCAGACCTGGAAACAGATTGAATATATCACCTGGTGACATCTTCACTTCACGTCTTGATGTTCTGATTTCCAGGTTGGGGAGAAAATATGTTTACTAATATTTATTTGACAGTCTAAAAATCACTGGAGAAGAACAGAGGTGGATTTTCTGTGAACGTCAGATTCCTAAACAGCTCGGGGTGCTTTGATTCATAATTCATGAGTAATGTCCAGCCCACAGTATTTCAGGATCCACAAGCAAAGATGGATGTCTGTTGGAAACTATTTATTTATGTATTCTAAACAGGCATTTTTCAGTCCTCTGTGCTGTGATTGACGGAGGAAGAACAACTGATTTAGTCCGTCAGAAAATTAGCCGAGGCCTCATTATCCTCATTCTCTTTCTGGTTGGTAGAGTCTCACCAAGAACAGCAGGGAGCCTCGCTTGTAAAGCAGTTCAAAGAGTTGACAGTAGACTTCACAGGTAGGAAACACACTGTGTGGACTTTTAAATAAAGATGTGTTGAACTGTACTACAGTGATAGATAGATGGTTGATCTGCAGCACCATGGACAGAGACAGTGTTTACCTCACTAACACAACAAGAGGCAGTTTGTAGATGGGTGTCCAATGTCATCTGCTAGCATCAATGCATTTTTGAGCTGCGGGACGCATTCAAAACAACTCTAACAACACAGTGGGACACTTCGGTCTGTTGGCATCTGACTATTAATGAAACTAGAATAAATCACAGCTAATGAGAAGAGGGCCGGTACCTCTAAATAACACAAACATGTGAGTTAACAGAAATGGAAGAATTCATTTCTGCCTTACTGCCTTTCCATTACAGCATGATGTTTTCTCTGCTGTGAGAGAACCGACAGCTGCAGTGTCGCTTAATAAATGAGGGAGAGGAGGAGAGAAGATGATCGATAGCCAGTTAAACAGAATATTTGGATTTTGTTGTGACTGTGGTCTCGGTGTTCAGTCGTCTGGAACAGCAACAGGTTCAGAAAAACAGCCACTGATGTGATGGCTCATTAAGTTAAAGCTGCATTTGAGAAATTCATGTTTTTTACATCAGAAACGCTGTCAGAAATGGACTGGAATTGTATTTGTACCCAGACAACGATAGCCACATTTTAGTACTCTAATTAGAAAAAATGCAAATAGCATCACCATTCATAACTAAAAGGCTTTATTGCTGTGATATTTCTGCCAAATTTTAGTGTCAACTCTGTGGGGATGTGGACACAACAGCAGGCTAATGAGAACTGAAGGAAAAAGATAAGACTTGAAGAAAACTCCCAAACATTACCACAGGTACTGTTGCATTATAGCAGCACTCAGCAGGAGTTGAGGCCCTGTTGAGACCCAGGAACCTTATAATGACCCTCCGCTGGAACTCTGGACCTCTGAGGCAGTGACAGCTTATACAGCACACTCCACTTAAAGCCAGCAGCCCTCTGGACAGCCCAGTGTGTCCAAACCCTCCTACTCCAAACATCCTGACCTGCACACAGACAGCGGGCTCTACCTGACTGATTTAACCAGCTCATGCTCAGAGTAGAAAAATCTCCTTTCAACCAGAAAACACAAACATTTCAAAACTTTCAGCTGACTAACTAAGCTTTGGTTAAAATGCTATCCCTGTTTGGGACATTTTTACTGGTTATAACAGGAGAAGCATAGGTGGAATTAATAACAATAACAATGGTTCAACCTGCCATAGTTAGTGTCATTAATTTCACCTGGCTGGGAACATTCCTGCTGGAACTCATCTAAATGTCTGTCATGTAAAAGTCAGACACTCACAACACAGAACTGCTGGTAAAAGATTCAACTTTGTTTGCTGTTTTGTCCAATTTGAAGTTTCCTCACAATGTGCCAAATTGTTTTTCTTGTAGAAGTTTGTCTCATTATTGGAAAATACTTCCAGTAAAGCAGAAATCTCACCTTTGTGTAGCTCGTCCGAGTATGTTTCCCAGTGCAGCTAGTAAAAGGTGTTGCTTCATTTTGTCCTTCAGTCACGTCTTCACACACACACACACTCATCTGGTTAAACTCCTCCAAACACTTTTAGTAGTATGCACAACAACTTCACTGTTTTTAGTCCAACGCGTTTCGGATGTGGCCTCCATCATAAAAAACATTACAAAGAACATATGATAGGTATGGAGCAGAAAAAAATTCAAAGAATAACAGTCAACCAATCACGCACATCCACTCATACATCAGCCAATGGGACACATAGATGGGCGGGGTATATGGTCATGTGGCTGGAGACATCATATTTGGTTCATAGACAGGAGAAGTGCATCTCAGGGGCAGCACTCAGACTATAGTGAAGAGGTCTTAACCCAAAATGTGTCTATTTAGTGTAGCATACTTTGAAAACACATAATAAATAAATAAATAAATAAAACTTTACAATGCCCTAGATAGATAATGAAATATTTACAGACTCATAAAACGCCACTATAAAACTCCTCATTCATGCCCCATGGAAATAAACTTTTGAAATATAAGATTGAAAATGCTTTCTCTCATTTTTCTGAGAAAGTTGATATCACCACCTCTTTGGCTACATTTAATCACTTTTCTGCCTATAAAAATAGGGATGAAATGTGATGCGGTGTGGTGTCCCCCTCTCTGAGCAGAGAGGTCAGACAGACCTTGTAGAGACTGTGTGGTGGACAGGGTTGCAAAGTATTGCATGTCTAACTATTATTATGTAGAATGAGTAAAGAGCCGTATAAGACTGTGTGAAGTTGGACAAATGAAAGTCAAGCTCTACAGTGAAACACTGTGAAATCATTTATGTTATGCAGGACAAGATGAGAGAAAAACACACACAATGCAGCGACACACCTTTTAGAGAAAAGGTGAATAGAAACTTGAGAGGCAGAATGACTTTGTGCTGAAGAGACGGAGAAGAGAACGTGGGAGGAGAACAAAGAGAGGAAGGTGGGAGTGTCACTAGAAAACCCACTGGTGACTCTGCAGTCATGGAGGACAAAAAGACAGTTTGGAACGTCCTGTGAGAGGCAAAGACAGATTAGAGGAGAGGATAGAGGACAACTCTAAACACCCACTGGCAGCTCAGCAGGAACAGCAAACATCTCCTTTGAAAACTGTTACAATCTCAGAAAGAGACCACACTCTATCTTGGAAGTAAAACTCTCCCCTGGAAGACGCATCTCTTCTTTTTCATCATAGGAAATTAATATTCATAGAAATAAATAACACACCTCGGGACATTTACTGTATATCTTATACAAAACAAATGGGAGACTGAAATTCGGTTCAGTTAAAAGTAATTACGGAAGTCAGATCCAGGTACTGAATTATTGATATGTTTGGTATTGATTCATCCATCACTACTGTTTTGCTACATTACCTGTTGAGATCTCTATGGCAACATGCTTCTCTCCTTTATGAAAGCTCTTTTAAGCCCAACTTCCATTCAAAATATATCAACCAATCAGTCTTTACTCCACTCAGGGATCACTGTATCTCTCTACTCAAGAGAATTAACAGAGAAAACCCAAAATTAAATGACTTCCTTTCACCTCTGGTGCACAAATGGGTGTTTTTCTATAAGACAAGGTTGTTTCTGCTTACAGTATATGAGCCAGTGTGCACATGAATGCCACATGTACTTTACTGTAAGTCTAGAAATACTGAAGTTTGAAATGTTCTCGCAAAAGTGAGTGTTTGTGGCTGAACTGGAGTGTTACTTCAGGGGTCACATGTCAGCAGTCTGCACTGATCACCACACACATCAAACACAATCCATTCTCATAACAAGGCGCTCTGTTGAAATGACCAGTTCCTCTTGATCCTCCTCCACTGGCTTCTGTTACACTCTGCTTCCTCCTCAGCAGCCCTCTGCCTGCTGGTTTTACCCTGTTGAGTCTGTGGTGACTTTTAAAGCATTAACACCGGCTCAGCTCAGTGTCCACCCACGGGGGATTACTGTGCTCCCAGCTACAGACCTTTTTTCACTGCCATTCTGTTGCTAGGGCAACAGCTTTGGTCCAAGTTTACTTCCTGTCAGCTACTGCATTAACAACCACTGGAACAGGAAAGACAAAGGGGCCCATTAAGAATGTTTATTATATCAAGTTTGAAAAGGTCTCAGGTCTGCAAAATTAATGTTTACATTACATTATGATGCTTTAAAAAACAAGTATTTAACACATGATTCAAGAAGAAGTTAACAAATGTGTTTAAACATGTTATCTTGTGGGATTACTCGTTGATTGAAGTTTGTTCCACTTAAATGTGCGTCCTTCAAAAAGTTCCCTTCAGAGCTTTTAGTGAATGTGAGAGGGCTTATTACGGACTGAATGGATTGGAAAGACACTTGACAGTCATTTCAAGGAGCAGCCAGCAGACAAACAGTCATCAGAAGGCCTCTTCACCTCGCTCTGACTAAGAGATGCAGCCAAGTTCAGCCTCTGTTCAAGAACACATTACTGGAACACTGCTGGGACTCAAGTGGATTCTTCAGACAGCAACACAAGACAACTGGTAAACTTGAAATAAATGAATAAATACATTTGGAAGTTGTACAAATTACAACATGAATATTTCAAAGCTCAAATCACTGAGTGTTTAACTGATTTGCATCAGCGCATTAAAAGTGTGGAGGTAATATGCTAATAAGCTTCATTACTCAGAGCTGAGAATATACATACAGATAGATACTTTTAAGTAAACTACTGAGCCAAACACACAACACGTTTGGTGAAAAATAAGATTCTTCCTCTCTTTCATTTTGTTTTTCAACTTTTTATGCCCGCATCATAGTTTCATTAAAAAAAGTAAAGATGTAACGAGTTTGGTTTATTCAGAGGTGGTTGGTTTGGTTTATATATGTTCTCATTTTTAATAATCATATTTGAATTTGAAAGAACGGAAGAGACAGAGAGAACCTGACTGTAATACTTTCACTACAGTAAAAGTGGAAAATATGGTGATATTTTCAATGGAAGTAAATTATGTGGAGCTGAAAAATGTTATTAACCAGGAAGTGCATATGACAGGATAATTACTCTGTGAGATTCATATCCCAGATAATGAGAAAGAGAGAATGGGTGGCTTCCATCCCCTCTTGTTGTTTCTCTTTGTATCTGATGGGAAAAAAAAGAAAAAGAAATAAAATAACCCCCATGGGTAAACTGCAGGGCTGATGGACAGAACTAATTAAAATTAGAATAAAAAAAACTGTAGCTCATTAACAAATGAGAAAAACCCCACTAGAAACATGTCACACACTGGCTTATTGTTCTCGTCCTCACAGTCTGAATGATGTTGCTTTAACAGAATCCAGCTACGGCCGTTAATTGCCATCACCAGGTGTCCCAGGTGTAAATCATCACCGAATAAGTGACGAGAAAAGAAATGACTAATAAAGCTTGTTGGTGTTTGTGAGTAAAAGCACAGTGATCCATCTGATATATTTAAAGGTCCCATATCACGCTCATTTGCAGGTTCATACTTGTATTTTGTGTTTCCACTAGAACATGTTTACATGCTGCAATGTTAAAAAAAAATGTATTTTCCTCATACTGTCTGCCTGAATATACCTGTATTCACCCTCTGTCTGAAACGCTCCGTTTTAGTGCATTTCAACGGAACAGTTTGGGTCCATGTTTACTTCCTGTCTGCTGATGTCATTAACATACACTGCAACAGGAAATAAACTGGGACACATTTAGAATGTTTACATTTAAAACCGTGGAATGGTCTAGATATTGTATATTTGTGACATCACAAATGGACAGAAATCCTAACAGCTTGTTTCAAATGCACAATTTCTGAATATGGGCTTTGTGTGTTTATCCGTATATTGAACGTTTTGATAGTTTAACAGGATTTTATAGCACTTAAACCTGCTTTATAATATAAAATACATGAAAATCTAAATTTTTACAATATGGGACCTTTAATCAAAGGAGGACATCAATTGTCAATATGTTTATATGCCAGAAGAAATCAACAGATTTAGCAAAAATCACATGTTAATCATGGTGTTCTTGCTTTACTTAGGAGCTTAATAACGTAAACTTGAAGAAAAATAACTGACTGTAATGTACAATATAACTGGACAGCTTTGACAGAGATGTTTGTTGTCACTGAAGTTAATGCTCCAGAGGTTAACTGTACGTAACAACAAGAGAAGTACTGATGCTGCAATAATTTTTCTAAACAACTTTGAGTCTGAGTGCAGAGAAGTTTTGGTGACATCTTCACTTTACCCACTTCTGTAGATGATGCATATATCTTGGCTGGAAAGATAATCTCCTATCTGTATTCTATCTATAAATATGCTGTAGTGCATGTTAACACTACCTTCCTGGGGTGCTGTTTTAATGTTCTACATTATGGAATGAATAAATCCAGGATTTTCATATTTGAAAATTGGCCTAGTTTTGCCTCAAGTTCAGTGTATTCTGAGGTACATCGTGTGAACATTAACAAGTTTGAAATGCTTTGAAAATGAATTCTGCCTGAAGGAAAGAAGAGAAAACATCTTATCTCTACTGTCTTTAGTGAGAAAGATAACATGTACTTTCACACTTAAAACTGATAACTAGATCTAACAGAATGTTCATTTCTTAATTAAACAGCTGCCCGGGTGTCAAAACCTCTACTCACCTGTGCTTATCACACACATGCACACCCCTCTCACCCCTCCACTACTACTACTACCACTCTGCAGAAGAGGAGAGATACTGTCTCCTCCAATCTAGTCAGAGCTCCATCAGCAGTGTGAGATATAAACAGCCCTTATGGGAGCTTTCAAACATCCCCCCTGCCTCCATTCACTACAATATGAAATTGATACAGAGGATGATAAATGTGATATACAGAGCCAGAGCATTGGGATATAAAACATAAGAGAGAATATATCTGGACTGATTGGTAAATCAGAGATGTCACAGTGGGACTTATGGACCATACGATACACAATCTATTGAACTAGAGCAACAATACTTTGCTGGATTTCACTTTATTTGGTGGTCCACTACTAACAAGCTACTTCCATAGTCTGCTGTGTGTCTACCTCACTATTCAGAGATAATGAGATTAGTCATATTAGAGTTATATATCATTTTATGGTGAATAACATACATGTTTTCTACGTCTCTGAGTGGATTGGTGGATTATCAGGTTAATAGAAGAGATCAAATCAGTGGAGACTGATATTGAAACAAATCTTTTTGCTTTCACTATCATGATGAGGCATCCATTAATTCTCCAGCAGCCCCACCTTGTGAACTTCAAATAAATATTTTATTGTAAATATTAAATAGCAATGAGAGTGAGTGGATCAACTGAATATGCTGTAGGTTAGACCATGTCAAGCCTCTAAATTCATTCATGTAATTGGATTTGTGTGCTACTGGTGCTACAACAGTCCATAAAGACCTCCACTGTAGAGTCGACTGCTCTCCATGAGTGATCATGAGCTTCCTCTGCAGGGAGTCTGGACTCCCCCTCAGGGACAGATGGGGTGAGGAGCTCAGATTGCTGCTAGTACAGTTGTGTGTGTGTGTGTGTGTTTGTGTGTGTACTGTACACATGAGTGCATCTGTGGAGGGCAGTCAGGCTGATAAGAGGCTTTTAGCAAGACAAGCAGCTGTTGACTCACTGTGTCACTGAGGAAGAACAACATCAACACGCTGCTGTTGATCCCATTTATCATTTTCCCTGAAGGACTGATCTCGCATGTCTGTCCAGTCACACATCTCTCTCTCTCTCTCTCTCTGAGTCTCTCTCTGTCTGTCTCTCTTCTCTCTCACTCTTACTGCTGTTTGCTCTGTAAACCTCCCACAGAGAAACACACTCCTGCTACAGTGGGGAGGTGACTCACGGGGGTGACACACCTTGATCCAGCTGAGGGGGCGGCTTAGTTGTTCTGTAGGGAGGTCGAGACAACAGAGCATCTTCTTCTTAAAAGCCTTTTGCTGAAGGGCTTGTTGAATACTACACAGGGTGAGGTGAAGGTTTACCACAAAGATGATTTTGTTTTTAGTTATATGCTTAGCTGCCTGAATGCCAGAACACTGAAGATGTTAGTTTTAGATGAGATGTGCATAATGCAACTTTTGCCAGCAGCTACAATATTGTTCTTCTCAACCACTGTAACAACAACAAGTCAGTGTGTTCCTCGTCCACTAACCTCTCATAATCTGTTTAAGGACTTGCTAAAACTTCCAGTTAAACCCACATTTCAACAGACATCCCTGTCAAACAAAATCAAACTACTACAAACTAGATAGAAAAGCTGATGATATCTCCATTTCTGAACTTTCAGTTGGAAATTTGCATTTAGATAGAAGTTGTGGCTTTATGGCTTCTCCTCCCTCCAACAAAGCCATGAAGTCATTTTCTCTCCTGAACTGTGTGACTGCAGGGTCACAGACGGAACAAGAGTCAACCAGAAGGTTTCAGAGAAATAATGAAATAAATGCACATCCAATAAACGAGTGACATGAAGCTGAATTTAGCCTATTCCCTGAGAGACAAGACATACTGCTACATAATACGCCACTCCTTTCTGATGAACACACCGACATGATCGATACAAATGCAATATCTAACTGCTGGTATAATAACTACTAGTGCACAGTGTGACATGTATATGTACACATATTCTCTCTACACTTCCCAGCCAGCCCTGCTGATGGTGTTTATCTTCATCAGACTCATATAAAAGTCAGCTGAGGAGCTGCTGTTCATGAAGCTCCATCACACCTGAAGAGATGGAGTCAGGCAGAGCAGCAGTTCACACTGCAGCATCGCTGAATCTAAACGCTGAGACATTCAATACTTTAAATATAAGCTATCTCTGAAGCCACAATACTGTATTTATTGCATATTGCAGACTGTATATGACTCAGTGAGCTGAATGCATATGCAAAAGCTATAAATCTCTGAGCTATATTATAAGGAAGCAATGTCTCTCTGCAATCATCTAGAAGAATTGCTCTGTTTATTTCATCTCTGCTATTGTTGATCTGGTTCTCCCTCAGTGACTTCTGCTTTGATCGTCCTTTTTTCCAGAGAAGAAAAGAGGAAACAAGTCAAACAAAGTGCTGATTCCATCACTGTGGTGTTTATTTATTTTGTTCCCATTAACTCCAGTATGCCCAGAAGCTCATGACAACAGCACAGTTTGTGTTTATCTTTAAAGCCGAGGAATTACAGCTGCGGTTATTTGTGTTCTGCATAAACAAACTGAACTGACTGAGTTCATCACTTTCACCCGCTTCCCACTGCGATCTTATATTTTCGTCTCAAAAAATGCAACAGAAGATTCACATGTGAGATCTAATCAAACGTGTACTGATGGTGGAATATAAAACTAACATGATGGTAACAGTATGGTTGCTGTGTTGGATATTAAGCCAGCAGAAAGTGTGATACAGTAGAAAGATTCTCAGGGACTCAGAGGTTCAGCTACATGAGTCAGTCATTAGTCGGTACAGCAATTCATGTGGAGAGTTGTCAGGTGGTTTGCAGGGAAGTGTAGGTTGTTTTGTGTCTTTGTGGTATTTTGCATGTTTTTGTGGCTGTTTTGGGATCTGTATGGTTGTATGGCATGTTTTTGGGGACGTTTTGCATGTCTTTGTGGTTGTTTTGCATGTTATTGCGGTTGTTTTACAGCTCCTTTGTGGTTAATTTAATCTATTTGTAGTGTTTTGCGTCTTATTGTGGAAATTTTGCGTTTCTTTGTGGTTGTTTTACGATTTACCTTTTTTTTCTTCAAAGGAAAAGTAGGGTTCGGAAATTATCGAGAGCATTTTAGATAAACTAAAATGATAATCTAAATGATATATTTCAAACCATGTATTACTGTATTTGTAGGAACATAACGATGGTTGTTATTACTGGGGAAATGAATATTTAACTATTATAGTAGTAAAGTACATGTGAGGAAAGACTGGATTTGAACCAGTGAGACACAGCGCCTTCGTAACAACAGAACAACAAAAGTAAAATTGAACAAAATCTACAAGCTGTCCTTTAAAGATCTCCTCACTGTTTCTGTCACGGTCTCTTTGGGAACTATTTGTCTGTTCTCTTGTCTCTCTGCGGTTTTCTGATCTCAGTTGTGTCAGTCTGCTCCTGCAGCCACAGCAGCCTGTCCTGGATGCAGCTGGGGGAGATGTTAAGCTGTCAATCATTTCCTCTTTCCTCCCTGTATCAAACTCTAGCAGAGAGGTAGAGCAGTGCTCCCAGCATCCTGTTTCAAACACTCAGTCATTATTCATTCAGCTATCAATCAGGGCCGAGATGATTCAGAGGGAGGTCTGAATGGAAGCTGACGTTATGGAAATGTTCAGGTACCACCAGCATGTGGAACAGAACTATAAGCATTTTACAATAATGGTTGTTAAGGGTACCTCTTCTATGATGATGGTAATAAAAGAGGTCAAGTGGTTCAGTCATGCATCTCTTCAAAACACTGGTGTGTGTATTTTCTAATATATAGTATTAATACTGATGAATCAGCAGCCTCAATGATGCAGAGGAAATAAAGTGAAGCTGAGCTGCTGGAAAGAAGTAAAGACGAGTGTTGGAGTTCAGCTTTTTGCTGCAGGCACTCTCCAATAAGGTCAAAGGTCATTATGCAGAACACCATTGCTTTGGCATGAGAGATGTGTGCAATATTAGAGATCATAAGCGGAAAACAATTGTCGGAAAATACTGTGAATTCACTTCAATTACTGTGAATCATTAAAACTAAGCTGTAATGCATCACTTAAGAGATGATGATGACAAATCACAGCAGACAGACTCTCAGCTTCAGAAAGATATACATTATATAAATCATAAAGTTACAGTCTAAGGATTCCATATCTGCGCTGCATTGAACCCAAACAGTTCTCATGGAATTGTTTTTAATCTGTTGTGATTGTTATTGTTGTTTTGAGCAATCGTTCTCAAATGTGATTCTCATAATCACCTATCGTGTTAATCAGTGTCTAAATATTCAATGTATTCCACTCGAGAAGGAAAATAATCCTTCATTACCTCGTGACAAACAAAGCCTGCAGAGCTCAGATCTCATCTTGTTTACCTCAACAACAGAGTGAATTACCACCTTTTCATCATCTCACAAGAAGTAGAAAAATAATGAGCTCCAAAGTGAGCAGAACATTTAAAAGTTGAGCAAATTGAAGAAGTCACTGATTCCACTGAGATCACATTTGTTAGCACGTCTCCATCTTTTTCTGCAGTAAGTGCGACAAAAGCTGCGATAGAGTAACACTGAGAGAAGCAACACTCAGTGGATTCAGTGAGCTATCAGGATACTCACTGGGAATTGCTTGGCTTTTATTCAGTCTTATGTTAAGGAAGTACACACACTACTGTTGGATTAACAATGTTTAAGAACAATAATCCAGCCCCATCCACACACTCACACACCCCAATCCATGAACACAATGCTGTAATCCTGTCTTTGACACCAACACAGACTGTATTTACTGTGTATTTTGTTCAGAGAACAGGAGGCAGAGAGGAAGTAGACCAGGTGGGATCAGAGAGGGATTAAAGGACATGTGTAGCTTCCTACAGCCCAGTGGAGTGGATCATTGAGACGGAGCAGACTGGAGCTCCAAACCAGCCCTGACACATCTTCCTCAAACACAGACCAAAGGTGATTTATGGGAAAATAGATTTTAAATTTATGGGATCAGTGAAAGATGTGACAGTGTTTACCGAAGAGAAGATTGGGGGGGCAAAAGAAAGGCCGGCAGACGAGAAGAAGTTTGAACAGGGGAGAAGGAAAAGTAAAAGAAATATATATTCAGACTCTGTAAATAATATGCAAATCTAAAGGCACAGCTAAACCTATCTGAGATCCTCACTTTAATTTTCCATTAAGATCTGTGGTTCACTGTGACAGTTCTGCTATAACAACCTGATAGGGAGCGTGGCTGAATTTGTTTGCAGCTTATTATCAACCTGCAAACAATCTGACAGTCATTTCAAATATGATAGCAGAAAATGATGTAAACACATGCAAGTCACACTTCAAAGATATGCATGACTGGGATTGTGATCTATGTGAGCTGAATATTTCATTCATTAGAGGCACAATATGACGTTAGTCTGAATCCAGTTTCAACCACTTCATGGGAGGGTTTGTTTGAAGTGCTGAAGCGTATTCAAGTGTTTAATATGTTGAATTAATACAGTCTGATCATTGGATAAAGTGTTCATGTTTTTGATAAACAGAGGGAGTATGGATGTATCATTAGCTGTTTGTAATTTATTCACTATGTACAACTAACCAGTTGTCCTGGAGATGGAGGGAAACAATTTGGCACTGCTAGGTGGGAAATTAGTTTTGCCTTCTGTGATCCAGACACATTCACTGTTCATTCATTCAGCTTAATGAACACTATTTACCAGCCAGGGAGCAGCTGGAAGAGAAACTCTGGAGAAACTGACAGGATTTCAACAGAAAACACCAGAAAAAAATAACCTCAGTGGTTGTTGAAGCAGACTTTCTGCTCCAGATGGATCTTACAGATGTGTCTCTGATACATGCCAGAACAACAAGAGCATGTTCACTTTGCTGTTGTAACAAACTCTGAATAATGAAAATATGTTCCCTGAGTAGTCCAGCTGGATGTTCAACAATTTCTTTAAAAGAGAGGAAAAAAATCTGGAGTTGAGATTTTATGAAAACACCTGGAGCCAAATGTGCTGATCAGACTCTTCAAACCTTCCTAAGAGAGGAAAGTTTCAAACTCGTTCCTTTCTTCAGAGTCGTAAAAGTCTATTGAAATTCAAGTCTGAGTGTGACCTTTTGAAATGATGAATTCTCATTGAAATGGAGAGCTGCTGTAACCTTCATCTCTCAGTTGTCTTTTGAGCTTGAGTCTTCTTTTAAGTTTACAATTTAATATTTATTTAAAAAGTGAATATAAAGTGTTGTTAGAGTTATAATCTTGAAATGTGTGTAGGGCAGAACTGTTCTTCTATCTTTTATGGTGAGCCTCTTCTTCTGCCGTAAGACCCAAATCTCTAGTGAGGTTACACAGGGGTCAATTATTGTTCTTAATCTGCAAAGCTCCCTTCAGGGGGAAATGATCTATAAACATATACTGTCAATGCAGGCTGAAGTCCAAGGCTCAGTGGCCTTGAACAGAGCAAAGCTCTCAACATGAGGATGCCTTTGTAAATACAGGGATTACTGCGGCCTCAGCTGAACACAGTCATGTCTGACAGTGGAAGTACACAGCTTGAGATCAATGGAGCAAAAACATCTTGTTATTCAGTGACAACACTGCAAATCTCCAGAGGTACAACTGTCCTATGAAGAGTAGAGGCTGTTAACATCAAATATGAACAAGTGTAACATGTTTTTTTTAAACATTAAACATCCCAGCTGTATAGCGGACATGTTGAGATGAGATGCATCATCAGCAGAAACTGAGTCAGACAACGTAAACACACCGTTAAGATACGAACACAGAAGTGTTGAGTCTGGATATCTCAAGCCTTGGGGCTGGAATGGCTGAGACCCCAGTTCAATGTTCTTCAATGTTAAATTTTAAAGGTGTCAGAAAGTCAACACAGGTTACTCAAATGAATCTCCTGAGGCTGTTCAAGTATGGTGTAAAAAGCAGAGTTTTATTGTGTTCAATATCAGCAGGCAAAAACACAACCAAAACCCGAGCCTTTCCGGACGCGACTGTCCGCGGGCTTTACATCATAACCTTATATACTGGAACAAAGAACTCATCCCACCTCTCCGCCATCATATATCTTAGTATTATCCACTTCTACTGGTCTCTGTCAACATATCCTACTAATCAGCATATACCATACATATGATCTAGGTGCCTCCCCTACATCCATTATGTCAGAGACAGATTCCTTGTTTTGGGCCCCTTTGGTGGCCGCCTTGTCACTTAGAGCTGTGAGTTACAGTGGCCAGTGTGAGTATTACAGCACTGGGGTCTATAAAAAATACAGCAGCACTATGATTGTATGCTGTTTCAGTAATAAACACAGGGTTATAGGATTAATACTTTTATCATTATCACATTTTTATATAGTTAAAAAGGGATTACTTCTACAGAAGCTCCATCAGAGCTGTCTGTCAGAAGTAATTCATGTATGTTCATTCTATGAAAAACTATTACTATATTTACTATATATGTTCTTTTAAAAATCCAGCTGTGAATAGGAAGTCAAAATAACAATGAAGCTTTAACCGGACGGAAGAGACGTGATGAGATGTGGGAAACCAAACCAAAGCCAGTCCAGGCCCTGCTGATCCCCCCAGCACTGTAATCACATTAACTCATTCTGGTAAAGACGATCACTTCAAGAGGACAATATTAAGCTCTAATTAGATTCTTGAGAACAGAGACCACAGAAAGAACATTAGCAGGAGCTTCCGTCACTTCATGACTTATGACTGCAGAACATAAAATAAAAATATAATCCTGCTTGATTGCTTGTGGATAATTTTCTCCGTGTGAGAATGTAATAAACAAAGGTTTTGACAAACATCTTTTACAGTGACTGGAGAGGTTGGTCTCACAGACTAAAAGCCGTGTTTAGTGATTAAACATATTAGTCATAAAGACACTCAGTTGACTGCACAAAGTAAAACATTGTGTTAATATAATGCAAAACCAACAGAGCAAAGCAAATCACTGACCAGAGATACTAACATCCTGTTTTGTATTCCAGAGACTGGAGCAGTGGGATGCATACTGTACATGCTGAGAGCTGTTTAATCCTGTTTTATGTTTCATTCTCATCGGACTACATTAGGAAGTAGCCGTGATGGTGGCTGGAGGGAAATCATGGCCGAAGAGGAGAAACAAGCCACCATGCAGAAACAACTGGACGAGGGAAATAAACAAGAAAGAAAGAAAATGCAGAAAAAGAAAGTGATTTTTTTCATGAGATTTTGTAAGATCAACACATTAACTTAAAAATAAAACAGGAAGTGAGAGAAATTAACAATTTACAACGAGAGGATCACACAATATTAAATCATCTAAATTAGAGTGCTGTAGCTTCACAGTCTGGTACAAACCAAATGAGCCACACAGTGAATCAGACTGAAAGTAAGTTAGTCAAGAAACACTTACTGTAGAGATGGAAACATAAAAGTGGACAAAATTAAGATGATTTAATATGGTGTCTGGTAGAGATACTATTTCATTAATGTCTTCCTCATCTTCATTAACACTGTGAAGTGAAACATAAAAAAGAAAATGAGGGCAAGAGAGGTTAAAGAGGGGAGGTACAGACTGTTACTGACTGATTAAAATGACATTGAAGCTGTCAGATACACACTCTTCTTAATGGACAAGATATATAAACCTAATACAGTCAACCTCAGAGATTTTTTTATAGATGGCCCAGCGATACGTGTCAAATACGAGTATGCGTATGTGTAAAACGAGTTAAATAACTTAAATAACTGGAAACTGTTGAACTTGTTGAAATGAGGTCAAACTGTTAGCAACAATCTGGAAATATGGTAGGAAACAGTGGTGAGTAGATTCACATAGGGGTGCATCTTTTTCACACCTGAATGGCAATTTGGATGATTTGAGGGGCTCTAAAGGGACATTTGGGCCTGAAACATGATCACACTGATCAACAGATCAACATACAGTATGTACACAGGGGGCAGAAGGGTTAGTCTAGTCTGCCTGACTCATTGATCCTTTATCTGATTGAGGTTTGTGCGAGTTGAAATCTATTGCCCCGACAATGACTCGGAAACATCAGTCGCCTAACTGGGCTGTGCATTGATGAATCCATGGCGCTGTCCGTGGTGCTGAAGTAGCAGACGGCTTTGTAAGTGTGCCTTTCTCTGAGTCCCTCCCTTCTGTCAGTTTCGCCTTGAATTCATAATATTCTCTAAACTCGGGTGAACTAAAAAGAACGTCCCCCCCTCTGTTAAAAACAGACATAATAACCACATTGAAGATGAAAAAGTCTGATGAAAAAAAGCCATCAACAAAGCCTGATGGGAATCAAAGTGCAAAGACACAAACATTCACACACACAGTGAAAAATACTCAGACAGCTGCTGTGATTCTGCCACTTGTTATCTACTATTGAGTCCAATCTGACTGCTGAGAGTCCAGCGGAGGACATGAGCAGCGAGTCCAGCCGGGACTGAAAGATGACACGAGGCTCAGTTCACCTCCACTGAGCGAGCTCCTCTGGTCTCTACACTCATTTAGTCCTGTTAATCCTCTGTATCACTGCTGTTTGTGATTCTAGAGAGAGATGGAGTGAGACGGCATGTTACAGCAGCATACATGCTGAATACAAGAGACAGAAAGTAACCGAATCAATGTTTTTTTTTATGTTGAATTTATAATGTATTCCCAACATAGATGTCCTTTCTGACCTCAGCTGGATATTTACCAAAGTAAAACAATGAAGTGCCTTGTTTGACAACAGCAGAGCTTGACTCCATCAATCACCCTTTGATCACAAACACAAACCTCTGGATTACTAGACTACAACAAACCGTGCTGTACTGTAAAATAAAGAGCTGCTCTCTGTTCTGCTGACACTGTTGTTGTGTTGGTGCACTACGGAAACAAATGTCCCTGTCTACGTCCTCATTGTCCGCCACCAACTTGTTATTCTGTGCACAATCTAATAGAAGCTAATTGACAATAATAGAGTCATAACCCAGCATGCAATTGGGTGGTCAGCCTTTCGAGCCCTTTTTGATTAGAACACTTATCTGATTACCCACAATCCCCTGGTTTCATCTGGGAAGCAATTATCCCATCACTGATCTGAGGCCATCACATAAAGAGTATCTGATCAGAATTTAGTGGCTGATTTCATTGGCTGAACACAGAGACAGAGGACTGAGATAACACAGCGTTTAAACGGGATTAAAACTTCTCCACAGACACACTTCAGGCGAACTCTCACTGGGATGCAGACATTAGAACATGAACAAGTGAGGGGAAATACAATTACTACAATAATCAACTGTTTAAATGTACATTTTTATGCCAATTCTTCCATATAAACTGTACACTGACACTCTGTGTGTCGTTGTGCTCACCAGCATCCATCTGAGATGACATGACGGCACTAGTGGATGAAGGAGGATAATAAAGACATCTATTGTGTGACACAAACATCCTTTCACGCGTCTGTCAGACAAGTCTCCCTCCCTCTCCTCTGACAGACAACTGGATTTTCTCCACAGTCATCTCTCCTCCTCCATCTACAGTCCAACCAAGTCTATGTGATATATTGGCTGATAGCTAACTGTCCTCCAGAGAGACTGGACTAATAGCTGGATGTGTGTGACAGGCTCTGGTCCTGGAGGAGAAGACTCTGGGCAAATCTATATCTATCCCTCCTCTATGTCTGGGACACAGTGATAGAGAACAGTAGAGATTTATCTTTAGTTTATGCATTTCTCTCTAGTTCTGCTTTAATTCTTCCTCTCCATGTTCAGTCTTTGCCTCTCAGGCGGCTGTCTTCTCTCCTCATTACAATGTGGTGTTACAGACCTCAGTGTCAAACACTCCTGTGGTCTTCTAGTATACAGCGTGGAAACCTGAAAATTGAACACCTGGTATTAACTGTCAACACAGGGGTTTAATGGAACAAGTGTTATTAACACTTCAATCTAGATGCGTAAAACTCATGAATATTATAAATAAGGGCAGAAGTAACAGCACATCTACACACACTCAGGTGTGAAAATTTCACTTCAAACATGCATGAATACACTAATGAAATATTTTAATACAAAATACTTCCTCTGGAGTGACTTGTGTAATGACTTATGCCAAATACAAGTTCATTACCACATATATTTTATACACACATGCACACAGACAAGGTTTTTTTTTCAATGTGCACATAAATAAGTGAGTGTTCAGAAATGATGATGAGACAGCCCTCTGTATTAAACACTCTCTCTGCTATGAAAGCTAATAAAACAGAAAACAATAGGGCTGTCCTTGAATTTTATAGTCGACTGACATTCAATTAGTTGATTTAATCAACAGATGTGTGAAACTGAGTTTCTGAACAAAGAATCACACAGGAGCACCACTTTAAATGTTCTGTTTACCACATGTTTCTTGGAAATAAGTCATTCAGTATGAAAAACGCATAAAAAACGACTAATCAACTAAAAGGGGCAGCCGTCGACAACTGCATCTGATGTCTGAGATATTAACTTTAAGTCACCGATTCATTGATCTTTAATGACTGATATGATTACCAGTATGAATAACAGATAAACAGAAAGAGAAAATGCTTCATGTTATATATGTAATATCTACGTGTGCTGTGGGCTGACACTGACTGTATGACCTGCAAAGAGCTTTAATCCAGTTGAAATATAGTCTCAACATAAACAAACCTGCACCTATGTGGCTTTACATTTCAGAAAGCAATCACTTTTAGAACAATGTTGCAAACTACAAATAATATATGATTTAATCTTTTCAGATTCAACATGTACTGTTGATAAGTTGTAAAAGTTGAAAGGTAAAGTGTCATGTAAAACTCAGATTTTACTGGTGGTGTTAATTATATGGTAGAAGTGAGTTTTTAAAAACTTTTTCTGTCTGGAACATCTGTAGTTTCCCTGATTTACAGTTCAGTAAATACTAATACATACTGTTTGGTTTGGCAGGCTTGTATACTGTATGTACGCTTTAATCATCTGCTGTTAAATAGGGAATGGCTTTTGAGACATTTATTTCCCTGGATATGTAATTTCATACAGAAGTCTGACAGCGTTTGTAATGTAACAACATCCAGTTCCTGAGTGCAGTTTATAAATTAATGAAGCGTCCCACTAGTGGCTGTTTTTCTTAATCTGGTGTTGTTGTAGCAGACAGCTAAACACTGAAACCAACAGTCCAGACAAAATCCCACTGTTCTCCTTTAACTGACAATCAATCATCTCTCCCTTCCTCCTCCTCCTCGTCGTCCTCCTTCTCCTCCTCCTCATCTGTGAGTAGAGATTACAGCTGCTGGCTGTCTGTTCACAGCAAAGCAAGACACAGTAATGTCACAGAGTACGTACAGTAGACCCACAGTAAACACACACACACACTCACACACACACAGTTACCTAAACCATGAAATGATCTTCTCAGAACTCCACTGTGACAAATCAAACTGGATCCATCTGGTGTCTCCGTGGGGTGTCGGCTGTTGACATGTGTAGGAGCCTGGTGTTGGTGGAGTCACAGATGTTATAGAAACAAACAGCTGTGGATTGGATTGGGGTGTACGTGCTGTAATTAAGAATGTGTCTTCCTTTCTTCTGGGTGTTTGTATTCTGCTGACACGACGCTTCACCTATACAGTATACATATACATATATAAGGTGCACACACACTGCTGGTGTGTTTTAGACTCACTGATAATTAACATTTCACTTCTGCACGGTAATGTCTGCAACAGCGATGTCACATATTTTCTAAAATATGGTTTTCATGGTTATGTATGTTTTAATCAGACTGCACCTTATGGCATATCTCTCTCTCACAGTGTCCTTCTATGTCTCTGTCTGCTCAGTGTGATTCAGACCAGACGACATAATGTGGCTGTTTTGACAGACAGCTTCAAATTGAATATGTGCTTTCCTGTCATACTGCATTTGAATCTGCAGGCATTGATGTATTTGAAAAAGCACAATGTATTTCGACTTCTAGGATATCTACATTTCACCCACTTACAGTGTATAGCATATAGAGTATGCACACAGAATATCAGCTCAGAGAGGAAGACACATTTTGCTCCCTCTCTCTGCTGTATGAATCCATAGTTGAAAATACAATTTAACTGCTCCATTGAGACTTCCCTGTATAACAAAAAAACTCAAAATAAATGCTGTTAAAAGTTGCAAAGTAATAAATGAGAAGTAAACGCTTTATGTTCTATAAGCAGATTGACTGTGTGTAATGGACAGAAGCGTGTTTTGTTTCTGAGGGAATTTCACTGTGCTTAATGGATGACTGCATCGGGGTATTATCCGGTAGCCTCAGTAATTAAAATTATTTAAATCACTGAAATCACTATCTGTGCTTTTTCCCAAGATAAGACATTCATCCAAAATGTTCTATTTAATACATAAATTATGTATATTTGTCTACAAAATGTGCCAAGCTGGCAGAACAGAGGGGAAAAAAATGGCAGCCTGAGACCTTCGAGGGATTTAAATGAGCATAAAGAAAGAAGAAAAAGCACAAAACATCACCACACAATAGCTATAGGAGTTTCAATAACACAGGGAAATAAATCAAAAATACTGTGTTTACAACTATTTAATTATACATCACAGAACATTGAATAATTTAGCCCTATGATCATAACAGCTAAATCTGGCATGAATCATCTCATTTTGAGATGAATGTTTTTGTGCATAGTCTTTGTTTAATAAGGATAAATGGACTTGTATTTATAAAGCTCCTTTCTAGGTTTGTAACAATATACACTGACCGGCCACTTTATTAGGTACAAGGTGTACCTAATAAAGTGGCTGGTGTTAGTACCGGGTGTTCTTCTGCTGCTGTAGCCTATCTGCTTCAAGTTTCGACATGTTGTGTGTTCAGAGATGGTATTCTGCATACCTTGGTTGTAACGAGTGGTTATTTGAGTTACTGTTGCCTTTCTATCGTCTCTGACCTCTGACATCAACAAGGCATTTCCGTCCACACAACTGCCGCTCACTGGATATGTTCTCTTTTTCAGACCATTCTCTGTAAACCCTAGAGATGGTTGTGCGTGAAAATCCCAGTAGATCAGCAGTTTTTGAAATACTCAGACCAGCCCGTCTGGCACCAACAACCACGCCACGTTCAAAGTCACTTAAATCCCCTTTCTTCCCCATTCTGATGCTCGGTTTGAACTTCAGCAAGTCGTCTT
>CAKAOH010028731.1:0-23824 GCA_916701665.1 Sebastiscus tertius
AAAGAATTATATACTAATAATTATTAGTATATAATTCTTTGTTTCCCAAACAATCTGCTGTCTTAAAAAGATGAGACGATATCGTTAGAGGAAGTGGAGGATGAGTAGATTGTTGTTTTAAAGGTCCCATATTATAAAAAAGTGAGATTTTAATGTTTTTTTTACTATAAAGCAGGCTTAAGTACGTAAGAGAGCTGCATAACACCGGGCTCAAATTGCTTGTACGTATGTATGTACACATACACACAGCTAGGTGTCAAACTTTCTCTCCTTATTACTCAGCTGCCCGTATAACTGGGTTGTTGAATTGGTGCACAAGGACTTATATTCTGCGATTGGCAGTTAATATCTGTGCGTGTGAAATAATATACAGTAATTTCCTGGTGAGCATGTTTTATCACACTTACAACATACAACATAAATCTGACGCCATTTCTCTTGAGTCCTTCTCTGAAAGGATCAAATTCCGATAACACAAAGAATCATTAACGTATGTTTGTAATGTAAATATAAGGATTGAAATGTCTTTACGTTGTCTCACTTTGCGTTGTCTCACTATCTATTGTTCACAGAACGCTCCTGGGCATAAAGAGGCAGCAGATCAGAAGGATGAGCTCACTGCACAGGTTGGTGACAAACTGTTATTAATACTGAGCCTCAAATGTCAGTCATGTGTAAACTGTCTGATGGTTATTGATTTTGGATGCAGATGTTAAATAATTCTCTGCACATTTTACATTACTTGGTAATAACATGGTAATAGTGGGGTAATAAGTTGATAATAAAGAGGACATTGTTTTGGTTTTTTTTTTATTTTTGTTTTTTGTTTATTTTTGCCATCATCGGGCAAAAATCCCGTAATAACCTTTCAGCATATTGTAATTCAAGTGTTCTGAGAGATAACTAGATGGCTCTGTTTTCAGGCTTTAGAAAATCTAGCCCGTGATGGAAGACTTTGACCAATCACAGGTCATTTCAGAGAGAGAGCGTTCCTATTGGCTGTGCTCCGGCTGGTGGGCGGTGCTTGATATTTAGTAGTTTCCGACATCGTGCTGCAACAGGAAATAAACAGGGACACATTTACATTTACAACTGTGAAATGATCTGTCGGCTACTATTAGCGTAATACTTTCAAAATCCCATGAAAAGTCTTTGACGTCAAAATTGGTCATTATAATATAATATGATGATGAATATTACAATGCTGAAATTCATTCTCTCTTTTGTTCCAAACATTCCCTTTTGTTTCACGGTAATACTGATGTGTTTAATGCTGTGACTTGTTACCTGGGAACACTGGTAGTAGTTTCTGTTAAATAACCATGAATCAATGACCTGTTTCTATTTAATTTCTCACTACTTTCAACAAACACATTCGATAGTATTGATGACGTTTTGAATAATTATTGTAAGTTTAATTTAAATGCTGTCCTAGGTGTTCTGAGGTGAATCCATTTCGATCCCTATGTTCACTGTGTTGTGGAATTTCTGCATGAAGGCCCCACAACTCTGCCCTTTCTCCCTGGTGCTCAGTGTTAATTCCTTATTATGTTTTGACTCACGTGATTCCTCTGGTATCTCTGACCCTGGTTGCCCTAGCAACTGGCTCTACGGTCCCTACCACAGACACAGCTGTACAGATAACGGTGGCTCCCCTAGGCAGGAATCCAACCCAATAATGTCTACACGAGGGACACTCTGAGAGACACTCTGACCTCCCGACTAAGGAGAGAGGAATTGATAGAAAATTCCATCACACACTGGGTCATGATTTTTGCAGCTCTTGCAGGATTTTGAGATTTTGAGTGTTTTCACATATGTTGCTGGGCCCTCCTGGTTTTTGTCACAATATGATTAATGAAATGCTTCCAGAAACATTTCCAATAGTAGTTTCAGTAATTTTGTCCATGATGCACACTTAGCATTGCATTATAGCGCCATGTGTCATTGTTATTGTAGTCGCAGGTGCAGCAGACCACACTGCTAACCAGTCACCCCTGATGTTGAGTGTGGTGGAGTGTGTACTTATGAGGTGCCCTGTTTCTCACAGTGCTTTTGAGTCTGATGACCTTGTTTTACATCCGTCTGTGACCACATGTATTTCTTTTTTCACCACCACTTTGGTATCTATGCTGAGGTGAATGAACCCAGCAGGTTTGCTGTGCAGCCTCTCTGCTGCATGTGTTTGGATGACTGTCAGACATCTCTTTCTGATGCTCCTGTTGTCCTGGAGTTGCTGTGACGAATTATTATGGCTGTGTCAGGGCTCCAGACTAACTTTTTACGTCGGTTGCACTGGAACTTTTTCTTTTAGGTGCACACAAAATTCTTCACCGTGCCTTTTGGCACCGCAATATATTTTAAGTGTTTTGTGAGTTCCCATAGGCCTACACTAGTGATGTCACCATAACAGACATTTAGTAGTCGATACCAACACTAGTAAAATTCTACGATTCTCGATACCAATTCGATACGAAGGTACAAAAGAAAAGTCAAACAATAAATGTCCCATGTAATTCATCATATTGCTTCATATTCCTGCTTCATTCCTTAGATTGCCATACAAAGAAATCCTCTTTACTTATACTTGTTGTGCCATTTGGAGTTTCTCAGAGCAGCATTGGACAAGTCTTAGTTGAGTTTCGAGGTGTGATTTTGTGCATTTGCATAAAATGTCAGTGCCTCGGAGGTATTTCAGTTTACCTGCTATAACCTGCCTAACAGCTGTTCTCTGCCAATAAACTACCGTGTGAGGCTGATGTAGGATCAGTTTGAATAAAAACGCATTGTGAGGAGAATGTGTAATTGACTGTGGGATTGAAGTGACCTTTCTAGCTTGTCTCTGTGGATTTAAACCAAACTGTATGATGTGTTGTGTTTTCCAGACAGCTGAGTCAGCTGCTCGGAGCATGGAGGTGGAAGAGGAGGGTGGAGGTTTCTCTGTATGCCGCCACTGGCTTTCACTGCAGGACCCTCTGCTCCACCACTTCAGAACCAGGTGCACTACTCAGTCTGAAGCTTTATTGCTATTTGACAACATACCGTATGGCTTCCTTACATACAATTACAACAGTAAAATAAATGTTGACTTTAACTGTTTAGATTTCATTACACTTGTATCCACTGAGTCTTTCAGTCAAAGGTTGCAGGACAGTGGTAAACATGACCATAGTGGATATGTATGAAGTACTATTAGTTGTAGCAGTAGCAGTGGTAGAAACATTAGTTGTTCTTCCCTGATGATGTCATAGCGATGCCAGAAAGGGAAGGCACATATACTCAGTGTAACTACGCACCTTTTCTCTCTTACAGTGGACCCCATAGAGATCCACAAGAGGAAGCTCTTCCTGTGGTTCAGCCACCTTCCTCAGGAGGAGAAACAGTTCGGTGGTTACTTCAGCCCAGAGACCATGCATGTGGATCCACTGATCCTGGAAAGAAAAGCTGAGGAGAGGGCAGGACTGCTCAGCTCCCCCCTCCAAACCCAGACGCCCTCCATCCCCTCTGTGACTGTGGAGCATCTGTTTGAGCCCACCGATGCCTGGAACGAGGGCCGGGGTCTCAATGTGCTGCTGTACGGGGCCGTGGGAACAGGGAAAAGTACAGTGGTCCGAAAGCTGGTGCTGGATTGGTGCGCTGGGACCACCCTGACCCACTTCAAACTGCTGGTTCCTTTCTCTTGTGAGGACCTTGGCCAACTTTCAAAGTAAGATAACCTTCCTCTACTCAGTGGCATTTTTCACGGTTCTCTTATGTCATATATATTCAATTCAATATTTGTATTGCCATGTCAACCCACAGTTGATTGGAATTTGTTTCGGTGCAGTGCTCATTAAAAACAGACAAAAGCACACACATATTAAAAAAACAAAACATAGTGTACATAGAAGACAACCACATACATTTAAACAATCATTCAAACCAATAAAATCCTAAAATGCTAAAATACTGTGAAGAGCCTTGTGCTATTGCATCTTCCCCTAAAGTGTCTAGTGCAAAGCATTCCTAAAGTGCTTGTTGGCTGGAGCTCAACTTCCTCCTGCAAAGTGCCTATGCATTAGAGTTTAGGTGCCTAATAGCATCAGGGTACATGCTGTTCCTGAGGGGGGGATGTCCTACACCTCAGACTCTGAAATCTCCTTCCAGAAGGAAGGAGTTGGAAGAGACAACTAGCAGGGTGGGAGGGTTCGGCAATCACCTTCTGTTTCTTGTGGCTGATCCGTGTGGCGTAGATGGAGGCCAGAGATGGGATGTCCCATCCTATGATTTTAGAGGCAGTTTGCACCACTCTCTCTAACTGTCTCCTCTCCAAGGCGGTTGTGCTGCCGTACCAGACTGTGACAGAGAAGACCAGGACACTCTCCACTGTGGCTCTATAAAATTGGAGCATTGCCTCTCTAGCCACACCAAACTTTCTAAGCTGGTGCAGGAAGTGAAGCCTCTGGTGGGCCTTGCTGATAATAAGCTAGTGTTGTCCTCCCACTTCAGAGTGTGGCATATGGTGGTGTCAAGGAATCTAAAATTAGCCACTCTCTCCACTACCTGGTTGTTAATAACCAGCGGAGGGTGGACCACCTCACCCCTCCTGAAATCAATGGTGATTTCCTTTGTCTTATCAATGTTTAAAACCAGGTCATTCTCCCTACACCATACCACAAAGGCCTCAACTTCAGCTCTGTAGTCTGATTCGTCACTGTTCCTAATCAATCCTACTACTGTTGTGTCATCAGCATATTTCAAAAAACAATGGTCAAATTCAGAGTTGGACACACAGTCGTTGGTATAGAGGGAATAGAGCAGGGGAGAGAAGACGCACCCCTGGGGGGGCCCCGGTGTTGAGAGTGATAGACTTGGAGACCAGGTTACCAATTTTAACCACCTGCTTTCTATCTGACAAAAGTCAGGATCCAGTGGCAGAGGGACTGGATATATCTAGGGGCTATATATAGGGACAAGATATATCTGATATCTTGAATGTGGAATCATGTTTTATTAGTCATTTCCCCAGCATCAGAGCCCATCAACACATTCTAAGCATACAGCAAACTACTGTTATTGTTGTGATGGCAGTATACAATATATTTGGAAAAAAATTTTGTTTTATTATTTAAAAGTGTTTTCACCTCCTTTCACCACAGACAAACTGGGAATTACATTACATTTAAAATGATTTACATCTTTGACATAACCTTTTACATTTAAACCCACGTGAAGAAAGAGTTTGAAGATATCCAGCGTAGAGTCCAACGCTGTTGGACCAGTACTGTGCAGAAGACACATGGACCACGGGCTGCGCGACTCGGCTGCGCGGCTCGGCTCATCTACAGATTCGACATGTGTCGCCTATTTTTTCCGCGTGATGCGTGCGGCTCTCAGCAAAAATAGACAGTGAAAATTATCTGTTGAGGGTTGCAGTAGCAGCCTTCTAGCAGCAACGCTGTCTGTGTGGACACACGTATGAGCGGCTGCAGCCGCACTGCTCACCCGGTCTGTTTTGGTGGCTCTAACCTGTTAACATGGCTGCTGAAATGAAAAGTAACCGGTGACGCCCAGCCCTACAAGCCGCTGGGGTTGGGCTGGTTGATATTAAGCCAGAACACCGGACCTGACGCTGTACCGAATTTTACCACTAAGTGTCGCACTTGAGTCAGCAGCCGCTCCTCCAAAACTTGGAGGAACGGTCACTAAAATGAGAATTAGGGCGGCACGATACTGACTTTTTGCCGATATCCGATATGCCGATATTTTCTAACTCATTTTGGCCGATGCTGACGTACGCACATGTTTTTTTTCCACCCAATTGCAGAGAACCTCAAGTCTAACTTTCTAGTAAACAAACACAACATGCTCCTCTTCCCCCTTCCCACCTCTACTGAAATGTGATCTTCTTCATGTTGTCGGTGTCAGTCAAAGACACCGGCCTCGGCTCAGCAGATTCGTACGACCTGTCAGACACTAGTGGCTCCGTCAGTCCATTTCTAAACAAACATAATATTATGTTAATCACGTAGTCATATTGCTTATTACTAATGCAACATGCTGGATTTAGCGCTGTGAAGCCGACGGCACCTGTTGCTGATGTCGGCTACTTTTTTAATTTGCCAGAACGTGTCATGATGAAAAATGCCGGATGGTGGCCAATTGATCGAAGCATCCATAGAAAAAAACGCCCGCCCAAATCTATTGTACAGGTGCTTGATGCGTAACACTTAGTACATGAATTTGATTGAGTGTACAACTTAAATTCAGTGTATTGATTATGGGTATGGTCAAGGTCAAGGACCCCTAAACTTACACAAATTAAACCTCGGACCCCCATTTGATAATATTTTGTCCTAGGGTCCCCCATCTGATTTTTGATTTTAGATGTTTTATTACAGAAAGTGAATGAAACCCATGACCGAAATAGTCATACGTTATGTCATTGTGTTACTCATGGATAAATTATTCCCCTTTTTGCGGCGGACCTCCTAAAGGACGGTTAGTACAGTATGTTAGTAATACAGTGATAAATCCCCTCCCTCATAGGGCGGCTTCCTTAAGGTCCCTGGTGAGCAGGAAGTACCTCCACCTGAGGAACCACCCCCTGCTGAGTGGGGAGGGAAACCAGGCCAAGGATGTGCTCTTCCTCTTCAATGGGATGGAGAAGATGAATCTGAACTTCCGAATGGGAGCCACGGAGCTGTGCAGTGATCCTAATGAGTCGCTGCCTCCAGGTGTAGTGGTGGTCAACCTGCTGAGGAAATACCTCCTGCCTGAGGTAAGGGACAGTCCACCATCACTGCCACGTTATTTCTGATTCTCTGAAATCTGTCTTAGACTATCATCCATCTATTTGCCATGCTGAAATGCCACCATGATCATGGTTGGTAATGTGGAGCATTACTTAAAGGGCAGAAGGACAATTCAACTTCATTCTCGATGCCATGCCACACAATTACTGTTTACTTGGTAATCTGAAGAAACAAAAATAATTTAGTTTTGGTACCAAATACAGGTGCAAAGGATCAGTACCTTCCTATCCCTTTACTTTTAGGCTCTTAATGTGAAACATCTGCAGGAAGTGCTGAGTTTCTCTGACAATATCTTAACAAAGTAAAACATTTGTGAGTGAAAGCAGAATTTTGTTAAAAAGAGAAAATATAATCTCATCAGAGTGGTTAGTATGACATGACTCTGTGGTTGTACTGATGGAATTAGAGCTTTGAACAATGTACCACGTGAGCCATTATAGTCCCATCTTTCATTAGGGACTGGGTTCTGTTCTTCAGAGACATGCTGTGCTCCTGCCCAAGCAAAATCAATGAAAGTAACTGAGGCGTAACAAGCCTAGGAGTTTGCAAAAGTATCCTTAGTAATCAAAAACATCTTTTTTTTGAATCCTTGTTTAGTTCTAAAGTGTGTTAATTTATTTCCAAGTTATGGAAGTTGGCTGCTGTATGTTTCCCAGGCCAGCATCTTGGTTACCACCAGACTGTCTGCCCTGGATCGTATTCCCCAGAAGTATGTGAGTCGCTATGCACAGATTTGTGGCTTCAATGACCCGGACCGCCAGCGGGCCTACTTCACCAGCCGCCTACTGCAGCAGAGCGAGGAGACTACACGTAACCATGGGGCCCATGCTCTTATAGAGCTGCTTTACCTCAACCTACAGAGAGAAAGCCAGCTGGCTACAGCCTGCTTCCTCCCCTCCTACTGCTGGCTCACATGTGCTACCCTACACTTCCTCCATTTCACCGACGCCAAGGCACCCATCCGCACGCTGACTGGCATATACACCAGTTTCCTCAGACTCAACTTTGGAGGTGAGGTGCTGGGCTCAGGGACCGGGACAAATGTGCCCACTCAGGAGCACCACATTTCTCTGATGTTGTATGTAGTCCGTACAGTTGGGAAACTTGCGTTTGACGGTGTGACATACAAACGCACGTCATTCTCAGAAAAGGAACTGGAGCAGTGGATCGGAGGGAAGACCAAGACGGATGAGGAGCTACGTCAGCTGGCCATGTTCAGGACTGACGTACTAGACTTCTTCTTGGCTCCCTGTGTAGAAAGAAGCAAGCATTTTCCAAAGGACCCCAGTGAGAATGATGAGAAACGCTATGTATTTGCTGTCCCAGCCATGCAGGAGTACCTGGCGGCTCTCTACGTGGTTCTAGGAGAGAACAAATCGGCTCTGGAGAAGGTGACCAAGCAGGTGTCTGTGGCCATTGGTCAAGCAAGTGAGGATGTCAGTGCCATCGTCAACATCCTTTCTAAGTTCATCCCCCTCCGAATATTTGCCGTATTCAATCTCCTAAAGTTATTTCCAAAGCTCTATGAGAGAATCATCAGTCACAGCAAAGGCAGCATTGCCAAAACCATGGCAGCTGAGATGTTCCGCACCGAGGATAGCTACAACGAAGATGTCCTGGATCAGGTGGAGCAAAGCCTCCTGGGAGTCCACGGCCCGCAGCCACAGCAGTGCATTGAGGGCCAGCCTTTTGAGCTCTACCCCATCTTCATGGGCGGACTGTTGCATTACGGTAACCGGGTCCTTCTCCAGCAACTTGGATGCACCATTCAGAGCACCACTGTGGCCCAGATCACACACGTCCTTCGGAAGTACCTTGTCAGAGGTAACGTGTATGTTCTTTTTCAGTCTTGCTTATACAGTATGCTTTGTTTTCATGTTTCAAGAAGCTGAACCTTGGTTTCAAATATTACAAATCTGCTGACTTTAAGTTGATATTAATGATTGTATTGTTAAGTGCTGTGAAGTCTGTTACAGTTAACTTAAAAGAAACTTACAAGAAAGTCCTCATTTGCTCATAACTGGGCTACTAGTGTGAGTTGAGACAAATGAGAAAGTTTGTGACCCGGCAGCCATGTTGAGATCTGCTGAGGAAATACCAAGCACCGCCCACATGACCGTAGCACAGCCAATAGGAACGCCCTCTCTCTCTGAAATGACCTGTGATTGGCCAAAGTCTCCCGTCACGGGCTAGATTTTCTAAAGCCTGAAAACAGAGCCATGATGAGGAGTCTAGTTGTCTCTCAGAACACTTGAATTACAATATGCTGAAAGGTTATTATGGAATTGATGCCCAAGGATGCCAAAAGCATTCTGCCTACTGAAGCTTTAACTTGCACAAATAAACACTTTCAACTAAAAAGTTTTTAGTATTTCTCAATTCTCAGATGTTGTGTGACTTCAGTGCTCGCAAGGCAGAAAGCCGTGGGAGTAAATAAGAGTAGTTGAAAATGAAGATAGAAGATAAGAATTACATTAATCAATTTTCCCCCACCCCTAGAGGAAATATGCCCCAAGATTGTATACCAGGATTAATGGCATTGTGGATTGAGCCCTGCCTGAGCCAAGAGTGGAGGACTTTGGTGCATTTTTGTTTGTCAAGTACACTTATTTCTCTTTTGCTTTAGACAGAAAGCTGAATGGATAATGAGATATTTTTTATCTTATTTAATGCTAGAGCTCAGCAAGCCGCAGCCACCAGAGGAGGTGATGGATCTACTGGTCCTTCTGTATGAGTTTCAGAACCCCAGACTGACTGCAGAAGTTCTGGCCTCAATCAGAACCATCCGCCTCATCAACATTCGTATGACGTCACTCAAATGCTTCGTACTGAGTTCTGTGCTGTCATGCACCCCTGCAAGGTATAGTATGGATTGTGGTCTTACTGGTTCCTGTTCATTATGTAGCAATTAGTATTATAGTATATACAGTGTTTTCCTTTTTATTTCTATTTTATTTCTAAATTACCTTTTATTTACAAAGTGGATCCAAAGAATCTCTTTCTGAACTGGAGTTGCAGCTTCAACTGTTATTGTAATTATAATCTTGGTCATATTTACTGTTATGATGTCTTCCTGTAGTTATCAGCTTGAACAGCTGGACCTGTCCTCCTGTCTCCTGACTCATGACATGCTTCAGATTCTGGGACCTGCCTTCAGACACACACGTAACCTCAAGTGAGACAAAATCAATAACTTTGTTTTTTTGTTGTGTTTTTGTTCTTTTGTGGTTTGCAGTGAATATACACACACATATATATCTATATATATGTATATATATACTGTATATATATATATATTTATTACACAGCTTTGTTGAATACTCAATTCTAATTGGTCAATCGCGGCGTTTTACGGTTCTTTATAGCAGATCATTGCTATGTATAACAGACCGTTGCTATGGCCGCAGTTCTGATGTCGGACTCTGGCGGACCGTTTTTGTGTCAAATTATTGATTTCTTCAGTAAGTAGCCGTGTAATAAGCGGGATAATATACAGCTAGCGGGTCATTGTTGTGAAATAAACCCCCATTTGCCCTGTCTGGGTTTCTTTCACAACAATGATCGGCTCGCTGTACATTATCTCTTACATATATAAAGTATACAGTATATATATTTAAACATTTTAATTTAAACGTTTACACAGTCTGTGATTTTTTTTACCAGCTCTCCTGCATTTGGCAGCTTAAACTGTGTTACTTGTTGTCTGGATGATGTGTTTAACTTCTTGGTATTTGTCTAATATTATAGATAGTATAGTTTGCTCTTTGTTTGTAAAACGTTCCGCTCTGCTGACAGGAGACTTGTCCATGGTTGTGATTGGTCCGATGCTGCAAACCCCGCCCCTTTTATGTGAACACGCACATAGCCAGATTGAGAAAAACTGGGTTGATTTACGAGTTGATAACCACCATTATTACACGGGCGTGTTGAATACTCAATTCTGATTGGTCAATCACAGCGGTCTGTAATTTCTGTATAACAGACCGTTGCTATGTATAACAGACCGTTGCTATGGGCGCAGCTCTGAGCTGGACTCTGGAGGACCGTTTTTGTGTCAAAATATTGATTTCTTCAGTAAGTAGCCGAGTAATAAGCGGGATAATGTACAGCTAGCGGGTCATTGTTGTGAAAGAATCAGCATCGCAGCATCGCCCTGTCGGGGATTCTTTCACAACAATAACCGACCAAAATCTTGCATCGGAATGATTTCAATCACAATGAAATAAAGTGTGCATGTAAATGCAGCTTGTGTTAAACATAGCCCTCATTACTGATGTTTTTTTAAATGCATTTTTATTGACTTCAGATGACTCACATGCACGTCTAGCATGTGTATGCTCTGTGTGTGTTGTGATTGTTGTGTCTGCCTGTCTCTGTTGTCCTCAGTCTGCAGTTTAACAGCCTGGGTCCTGAGTCCTGCATCCTCCTGAGAGATCTGCTGCTAGACCCCAAGAGCTCTATTAGATCTCTACAGTAAGACGACACTTTTATTCATGTCTTCATGTTTTTTTTAGGCCGAGTGTCCAAAGGAATCCTTGCTTTACGGTGCTGCTGTCTTTTAATTTGGAATATGCAAATTTCAATTAATTATACACAGTATGTTCCCAGAGATTGACAGATAGAAAAGACAGGCACTTTGGACACAGTTTGGTATTTCACCTGGAGTCTGTACAGCAGAGCCTGATTAAATCACACAGTTGCCTCTGGGCAATTTCATTCCATCAGCGGGACGTTTTCATGTACACAGTGACATTATTTAAACAAATGCATATGTAACAGACAGCTGTGTCTGCAACAACCTGCTTCAGCCTCCAGACTGTAGTCGAGAGGCTAAAAGGAGAATCCTCCCCAGCTCCTGACTTCATTAACCCGGGGATTAACCCGTCTCTATTCTCAGCTGCCGGTAAACTCTATTCAGCACACCTACCTGTCCTGAGCTGCAGACACACGCACTAAACATGCCCAAATCGTCTGTGATTTCAGTGCTTCTTGCTATTTCTGAAAGACAATTCTCAACTGTTATGATCCAACTGTTTTCACAGGCTGAGTGGTTCGAACCATGACAAATAAACTGAATTTCATGAGCAAAATTAGCTAACTGCCCCTTTTAACCAGTGAACCAGCAGTTTTATTTTGTCAGAAGATTAGTAAAACTTTGTTCGGGGTTCATTTGTTGTCATTCTACAACGCTGGGCTGCACAATGAAATAAATGCAAGTTGTCCCTTTATGCTGCACAAGACAAACAAAACAAAAGAAAGAAACAATAAATGTTCAATAAAGACATATTCAGTACTGTGGATCAGGTTTAAACATTACAATTCCAAAACTTGTAGTCCATATAGGTTCCCTTTACTTCCAGGGAACAGACTCTTCATCAATGTAAACTCTTACCACGTCATTGCTGTACCAGCACAACTTAAATGGTCATGGTGGCTCTTGGCTCAGCTCTCTGTGAGTACCCTCCACTATGTAAAAAACACATGACGTCTATCCATAATACAGAGTCCATTTGCTAGATGTCAAACACAATCACAGTCTTTCTTTGTGTCATCAGGCCTCTTGCAGGTGTCAGTATTTGCATGTACAGTGTGTTCTGAGTTAGAAGACCGGCAGTGTCTCATTATTTCCATGCGTTCTTCAGACTGTGTGACAACCCTCTGCTGGAGTCTGGAGCCTGCACCCTGCTGGAGGTTTTGCCAGAGAACCAGTCCCTAGAACACCTGTCCCTGATGCACACCGGGCTGGGGGACCAGGGGGCCTTGGAGCTGGCCGAGAGGCTCCAGCAGCACACGGGGCTCCAGGAGCTCAACGTGGCCTACAACAACATTGGAGACAACGCTGCTCTGACTTTAGTGGACGCCTGCAGGGAACACCCCAGCATTCACACTGTGCAGTAAGCAGCTCTTCACTACATCCACAAACATGAATTACACTCTGACAGCTTCATTCAGACATGAAATCACTTCAATGCTCACGTGATAGTTGGAAGCTGGTGTGTGAGAGGGGAGGCTTAAGAAGGAAAATAAAATTCACAAAACAGTGAAAGAAAAAGAAAGAAAAGTTTCAGTGCAGTTACAATAGAGAGATAAAAAGTCCCAAGTTCAGTAAAAGCAGTTGCAGACAAAACCATTTTTAGCCTGGATTCAAAAGAGGCTGACAGTGTGCTTTAATGTCCAGTATATGTAATCCATGAAGAATGTCTCACATTATGTGTTGTGTCTTTGTATAGCTTGTATCTGAACCCTCTCAGTGATGTGGGGAAGCGGTCCCTGTATGTCCGAGGTGTTCCCAAGAGCCACAGCGGCCGGCAAGTCAAGGTCCTGGCTTCAGTCACTGAGGGCTCAGACATCTCCGACAACTGGCACCCCATCCTCAGTGTGATACGAGAGAACGCCTCATCGTGGGACCGTGAACGTGTCCAGCAGCAGCTTAAGGTACACACAACTGTGCGGTGTAAATTAGGGAAAAACTAAGTTCCATAAGCATAAATGAGGTCCATTGTTAGGCGTGTGTCACTCACACAGTCTCCGTCTGTGCAGGTTTTCCTCAGAGATCTGGAGTGGGGGCGTCAGCAGCAGCAGAGCCTCTGGAAGAGGCTGCACTTTCGTAGGGTGGAGAAGGGCGTCCGGCAGACTCTGCGGATGCTGGAGAAGGACGCTCTGCCTTCATCCACACGATACAGAAAATAACCAGTAAACACCAAGAGGTGAATGTCTTCAGCAGCATGTCAGGTTTGAATCGGAGTGTGTCCGCACCACGGTTATTATCCTAAACTAAAATAAATACAAAATAAGCGGTGAAAACTGAAATTAAATAAAAAACGATATCCTTTACTGTAAGAAAAACTAAACTGGAACAATATTGCCTGGTTAAAAACTGAGTAAAAATAAGGCAAAAGTGAGCATGGCTCACGTACCCCCGCTCACTGCTTGATCTCTACTAAAGTAGGGCCAAAGGTTTTGCCCTTTTGGAAACATTTCAAAAATGGTGGGCAGCCTGGCCTTCTAAAGTTACACTGTCACCTCACGTTGTCACTTTGTTATGTTACGCTGTTGTGTTATGATGTTGCCTTATTTTGGCTTTTATTTCATATCAGATGTCTATTCTCAGAACAAAATGATGTAATACATATTCTGTGCTGTATATGGAAAGATCAGTGCTGTAATGTTGATGATAGTGTAATTTAAACGGCGTTACATTACGTTGTTACATTACGTTACGTTGTGTGTTAAGTGTGATAGGAGGCTGATATGAAACATATTTTTGGTTCAGGCAAGTCGACATTCAACGTATCCCATGGTTTGCAGAAACGTACAATGCCGACATGTTTTCTAGTGACTCGGTTGTGTTTAATTCATGCTTGTGAAGTTTGATCAACCTCAGTAACCCACTGGAGCAAGGGATGGAGACAGTATTAGGTTAGGGTGAGATGTGTGGTACACAGTATACACAGTGTAAGATATATGGGGATATAGACGAGCTGACTTAGCTCAGTTTTCTAAACCGCCTCTCTAAAGCAGGTTAGCATTGTAAATGTTGTTAGGTAACGTTAGACCTTCGGTTAGATTTATGGTTTGTCATTATGTTGTAATGGGATGCACAGATCTGGTTTTATTAAGATTTTATTAATTACTTTTTCCGTGTCACTGTAAAACTCTTTTTTACTACCAGCTACAGTCATTCAGTCTCAGCAGGCCGCCCACAGTGCATAACAAGAGCTTATTAATCACTATACACCCGCCGTCATCCTGTCACTGTAATTTATCTTTTTATCTGAAATGGTATCAGGAGAGAAAAGTCTTCCAGATTTTTGGCTGCCATTTTATTTGGATCAACCACATCTATGCAAAGCCATATTAATAACTTTTGAAATGTACTTTTTAAGCCACCGAAGTGTACATTATTGTTTTTCCTTCCTAATCTATTTCAGCAGATCAAATATGGATACTGTACTGTATTAACATTCAAGTGTAATATGTCTTTGTTGTTCTTATCTGGTGCCAACAGATTGTGTCCTCAGATATTTTCAGCTGCCTTATTTCAACACCAACAGTGCTGCTGTAGTTTGTTTCAGCACATTAATGCCAACTCAATTGTGTCCGTCACACCGAAAAATTGGCATTTTTTAAATATTTTATAGGCAAAGTTCTTGCACACCTGCTTTTGTTTTGTTAACATTTGAGAACTTTAGTTAACAGACAAAATATTTCTGTAAAAAAACATGATCAAATTAAGGTATCCAGTATCAAATCTACTCAGATGATGACCCATCCTAGTTGTTTTTGTTAAAGGTAAATACACTATGTCTACATTTTTTTTGATTTTCAATGTGCAATGCTGCTTTATTTTGGCTTTTATTTCATATCAGATGTCTATTCTCAGAACAAAATTATGTAATACACATTCTGTGCTGTATATGAAACGATCAGTGCTGTAATGTTGATGATAGAGTGTAATGTAAATCTGTTGCATTAAATGTCATGCTGCAAACAGTGTTCTCGTAGTTATTGTTAAAACAGACCAAGATCAGCCGTAACATTAAGACCACTGACAGGTGAAGTGAATAACATTGATTATCTCATTGCAATGGCTCCTGGCAGTGGGTGGGATATATTAGATAGCAAGGGAACATTTTGAACTTTGAACTTTGTGTTGGAAGCAGAAAAAATGGGCCAGCGTAAGGAGGATGTGAGCGACTTTGACAAGGGCCAAATTGTGATGGCTAGACGACTGGGTCAGAGCATCTCCAAAACTGCAGCTCTTGTGGGATGTTCCCAGTCTGCAGTGGTCAGGACCTACTAAAAGTGGTCCAAGGAAGGAAAACCGGGGTCAGACCCGAGGCTCATTGATGCACGTTTGGGAGCGAAGGCTGGCCCGTGTTGTCCGATCCAATAGAAGAGCTACTGTAGCTCAAATTGCTGAAAAAGTTAATGCTGGTTCCGATAGAAAGGTGTCAGAACATACAGTGCATCGCAGTTTGTTGCGTATGCGGCTGCGTAGCCGCAGACCGGTCATGCTGACCTAATGTTATGGCTGAATGGTATATATTGTTATCGATTAAAATTTGAAAAGGGAAGATGCATTTTCAGCTCTTAGGCTGCCAGCTACGCAGCACTTCCACTTTGAGAGGTTGTTTGATGGCAGCTGTCCAATGCACCAAGATTTTAGAAGCTGCATTGTAACAGCGTTGTCTCTTCCACCATAATGTGTCACTCTCAGCACACAGCTTTTCTCTAGCAGTCAGTAAATGTTTAACCTAGATGGCTGTGGAGAAAGGAGTCGACATCTCACCTGCTCAAAGTGTCTTTTATTGTCTGTGTGTGCGCTGTGAACCTTGTCCGTCCATAGCGTTTCAGTCTGAGCAGGGACACACACACACCCTCAGGACTCTATGAGGTCCTCCACAGGTAGGCTCTTTCTCTTTCTGCTTCACAAACTAATGACTCTCCATGATTTGACTATTCAAATATAAACTCCCATGCCAGTTAGTCTTGATGAAACTCACCTGTGGAGAAGTCTTTGTGGCTGCGGTGGTAAGTCACTATTACCTGTGTGCTGTATTTGAAGGTAAATTCATAGTGCCTGCTCTTTATTTTGATGAATTTGGGAACTGTTTGGTCCATCGTCTCAAATCTGATTGGTAGTGCACGAGTGCTTTTGCTTTAACAGCACAGAGTGACTCCAGTTGTTTTCTTCCTGGTTAAACATTGCCCACCCACATTCCTAGTCTGGATACTTGTGTGCAACACAGGCTTTTTACAATTCTTAATAGAGACCAGACAGCAGAAAGTTGTTGTGTGTACACGGCTCTGTCCTCCTGCTGCTGACACACACACCGAGCGAACAGCCCTGAGCTCATTTATGACAAGTGTCATCTTGATGGTTTCCTCTTCACAACATTGATTTTGAAGGTTCTTGTGCAAATGTTCACACAAGAGCTGTTGGCCACTGGAAGTCCGTTTTCACCAAGAACAGTAAAGAATTATAAATAATTAAAGGCTATAAGGTGCAGTGGTTAGCACAGCAATAAGGCCCTGAATTTGAAACCAGAACCAGCCAGCTCGAGGCCTTTCTGTTTGGAGTTTGTTTTCTCTGTTCGTGCATGGTCAGAGGTAAACCAGGCATGGCACGTCCCTCCTGCCTTATTCTCACACTGTCCCTATTAGAGTGTTCTTGGTATTAAGGAGGTTATTGAATGGAGTCATTTACCCTGACATGAACTCAGGGGCCGACTGGCCACCAGTGACGTCCTGTGGCTCAGGGGCCAGTGACCAGTTCCTGCAACTATCTGGTCAAAGATGGATAATAGTGAGCCTCTCTTGTGAGAAGTGAATGGTGACTTTAGGTGTCACCCCCTCCATTACCCCAGATACAGACAGACAGGGTTTTACTCTGCGTATTTCCTGGTTCCCAAGAAGACGGTAGATTTTAGACCCATTTTGGATCTTTGTGGCCTAAACCGATGCCTTGCCCACAAGACGGTCCGTATGCTGACCACCAACAGATACCGGAACTGTTTCAGCCGGGAGACTGGTACACCACAATTTGACTTAAAGGATGCATACTTTCCCGTCAAGGTGTCACCGAAATACAGGAAATTCTTCTTCAGCTGTCTGTCTGTGGCTGCAGGAAGGTTTACAAGTATCTTATTGTGTCACTGTCACTCCCACAGGTTGCCAGGATGCAATGGAATTTACACGGTAAGTACAGCTTTGGATGCACTGTCTTAGTACTAATAACTTCTAATGTTCAGTTGTGAATACGTACAGAGCCGATTGTTTCATAGTTTTTGAACAACCTTAACAATACACAACACAAAAACAGCAGAAGTTCCAATGTTGTTAATTAGGTAGAACAAAGTCTAGTCACAGCCATATCTGAGGTCGACGCTGTCATATACGACAGAAAAGTACTCTAAATACTACAGTATTTTTGGAATTTCTCCGGAACGCTGCGGTGTAGAAACTGACTTTAACCCTGCAGCTCTTTTGTCACCACTGTAGCTTTCTAATGATGCACTTCCATTTATTTTTTTCTCGTCTTTATGGTCATATCATTATTTATACATGTTTATACATGCATGCATAATTTTACGATCAATTATCAGGCCCAGAAATTAATTTTCATACACTCATTACTTTGGTCTGGTGCTCCACCCTCTTTAGATGTTTGTTGGGTTATTTTCTCTTTTGTGTGTGCACAACGCCCTGCAGTTTTTTTATAGACTGGCAGAGCTTTTATCTGCTAATTAAGATCAACTGGCACACGCCTTCAACTTACAAGGAAATGATTCATCATTATAAGAAAACAGGTCCGAATAAGTCTGCGGTTTAAGAAGATGTCATGAATGTGTCTTACAACCTTTCTTAAGAAGAAACTTAAGAAGATGTTGGTGAATGAGGCCCATTGGCACTATTCCCTATGTGTTGTGTTCAGTGCCATGCAGTGGTGACATAACTTTGATAACACTGAAGCAGATAAAAGCTGAACTGTGAGCTCCTTATCTTCTGGATACTTTCAGCAGCCTCAACCACAAGGACATTTTAGCTTCTGTGCCACATGTGTTGACCTTTCTAACCTATCAGCAAAACAAGAATGTTGATATTCAATGACAAAGTTATTGAATGTCTTTCTACAATATCGGCACATGTAACTATGGTACGGTTAAGGTTAGGGAGAGAGGATTGTGGTTATGACAAATAAACAATGGTTGGTATACTGTACATTGCACTGGGCCTCAATGATGTACTGGAGAATCGTCCAATATGGATGTAGTTCAGAGGTTCCATGATGCTTTGCCATAAAGTGATGCTGACACAGGACTTACTGGTTTGTTTTTGACCACATGACTTATAACCAGTTATATCAGTGAGAGTCACTCTGTCAGGATACTCCATGAATATATCAAACTGATATTATATATCATATTCATCACCAAGAAACCTCTGAAACACTGTTCACCACCATCTGGAAGATGGTATGGTGAAATTGTAAGGGACTGAGAAAAAGTAAAACAGACAAAATATCTAGTAGCCCAGCATTCTTTGAAATGGTCAGCAGTGAAGACCGGTCTGGAATGAAATACAATTTCCAAAACACTGGTATGGTCCTTTAAAAGGTTATAGGCAGCCATTTTGTATACAGTATAGTTTTTATATAAAAATTAATTGTCGGAAATTGTCAAAATGTTGTTGTCAGCTCCCCTGTTGTGCTACACTGACAGACAGATTCTGTCCATTTTCCATCAGTTTTACCTTCAATCCAAAGGAAGGGATTGATAATCCAGCTCTGGTCATCACCGATGATCCTGGTGAGGTTTGACACGCGCACCTTTACATACAGAACCTTTCAGAGCTCCTAGAATCACTCTAAGTCCCCCCCACCCCCCTTAGTGTTGATGATCTTTACTAACCATGTGTGCAGAGCCTGATCAGAGCCCCGTGCCCAGACTGTGCCAGCTGAAGCGTCTGGAGGGGCAGAGCTTTGGTTTCTACCTGCGGATGGACCAGAGCAGCCAGAGCTTTGAGATCAGAGATGTGGAGCAGTGGAGTCCCGCAGAGCTCAGCGGCCTCAGAGACGGAGATCGAGTGCTGGAGGTCAACGAGGAATACGTGGGACACATGGACTTCTACAGGGTAAGTGTCCAGAATTTGGTAAATAAACAGTCCATGTTACAACATCTCCTGGACCCATTCCTATGAAATCGATCATTTGTATTGACGTTGGTGACCCCTGAGACCTTTCATCAGGCTCCACCATCTGCCCAAACTTTCTCCACTTGTCTACAATAAACAGCTAGCTATTTCTCATCACAGTTTGATTAATAAAACCAACTTCTTGTTGAGTTTTCCTCTTGTATTTTACCTCTGGTAGCTTTAAGACAGCTTTCTGTCTGACAGTATCTTGTGTATCAGCTCTTCATTGATGTCATTGAGTTTGTGCGTGCGTGCGTGCGTGCGTGCGTGCATGCGTGCACCTTTTATTGCCTGTTTGATACTAACATTGACTGACTGCTGACTCCTCACTCACTACTCTACTCACTACTCTACTGCACCGTTCTCGTGTTTATTTTACTTTTTTGTATATAGTTTTTTCACAACCTTGTTTTTCTCAGATTTAAACTACAAATACAACACACGCCAGCCTCCGTGTGTTCTCCCTCCACCACTCGGCCAATCCTTCACGTCATGTTCATGACATATCGGAGTTATCACAATGACACATTTCCGACTTTTAAGCAGAACTGTTGTTTTCGTTTTATCCTCACACGACCTCTACCTCTGTAATCACACAATCGCCTTGATGACGTCAACGCTCGCAAGTTGTTAACATTGGAATCTTTCCATCTTCCGCCCTCCGTCCCATATCACGTGAACGGGGCATAACTGATAATCTGATAAACACATAGAGACAAAGAGAGAGAGAGAGGGAGAGGGAGAGAGAGAGAGATGGGAAGGGATTGCTGTCAGGATGTAATGAGAATTTCAACAAATATGACACAAAATGTTTTTGGTGAAGATCACCAACCTTAGCTCTAAGTGCAGCGCTGTAGCAGCCAAATGGCCTTCAGGAGGAGCACTTCTAGGTGGCTGCATCTGTAGTTAAAAGTAGACAGACTGGACTAATCTGAAGGTTTTGGCATTAACTTTTCCTTCTGTCTTTATGTTAACCTGACCTTAATCCTTCTGATTTGAGAGGTGAAAGAAAAGGACAGATTGCTTTCTGCTCTGAGTTCTTCACAAAAAGTTGTTCCTGTAATTTAGAATGGACCTAAATGTTTAAGGAACAGGACCTCACAGGCATTAGTGATTATTAAAATGAAAGTTTTATTCACTGATTCATTTGTCTCTCTCTGTCTCTACCTGACAGATTGTGAGGAAGATCCAGTCTTGCGGCTTACACTTGTTTCTCCTGGTGTTGAGAAGGGATGAGTATCAACAGGTACTGTAAGAGGATTAAGAAGACATTATAATCTCATCACTTTACCATCCCACATGGTGAGGACAATAGGCTGGTCTCACAGTAGATATCATGCCTTGTCATAGCAGGACAGGCACAGGTGAACTACTGGTTTTATATGGTACCTACTGGCACTGGCTGGGCCTCGCCGGGGCCATTTCCTCCAGTGCACTGCGACCCACTCTAGGTCGGCTTGGAAAGGCCTGGAGTGAAGGTGGCTCACAGCCCTGTCAGTGAGCATTACAGTACCCAGACCTTGCCACTTCCTGGGGCCGTGGAGGACGGACGGGGCTCCCGTTGCAACTGTCAGCCGGGGTGGACTGTCCGCAATGCGTCAGGAGTCGATGGAAATTGATGGAAAACATGTTTTCGCTCTTCTCCGGACTGGCTTTGGCAAGAGTTTGATTGACAGGTGGTTCATCCAATCGACTTCCAAGTATTTTTTTGAAAGCCTACCCTTTTCCAAACCATTTCCAATGACTGCTTCTCAGGTGGTTCTGTTTAACAAACCATCTGGGGGTCAGGTTTGGTCTACCCGCCGCAGGAAACACTGTACTACGTCATCTAAAGCCGGATGTCCCCCCACTTCAAAACTCATTCTGGCGCCACTGCATGCTGGTTAAAAGTGTCACCTGTCAGTGGAGGACGAGCGGCATATATGTGACACAGCAGAGGCAGTAAGAATAGTCAGGGGATGTGCCAGTACAACACCGGTTACGTATTGTTTTCATATGCCATAGGCTATGGCATCTTCTAGCCATGGTTGTGCTGTTTCCGTAGAGCTGCAGGACTTATATACTGCAGTGGAAAACAAGGCCAAAGTTTGTAAAATGTGACGGGAGCAAAAAAAACGCCCTGGGGTTCAGAGAGTGATGTGAGTTTATCTGTATGATGATTATATTTTTAGATGAATTCTTCAATGAGTTGAATCCTGCTCATGTCTCTCTCCTCCAGGCAGTGTCTACTGGTGTGGATCTGCAGACGCTGGCCAAGTCCTCCAAAGGGGACCACTGGTCAAGACCCAGACTGTGTCACATCAGCAGACACCCGGAGCATGGCCTGGGGATGACCATCATCTCAGTGGAAGGTACCTACACACTGCTGTCATTGAGTGTTATCTCATTTACGGTTTCTTAGGCCCACTCATCGTAAATGAGTAGTATACACACAGGTGCTCTGAGCTTAAACTATTTCTCAAGAAAGCCAAACAGCTCAAATGTCAGTAGATGTTGATGATACACTGACCATTACTGATTCACTTCCTGCTCGGTAGAAGCACCCTGGTTAAAAAGGTTGGGATGCTGCATTTGTGTTAATAATACTGTGTCCAGTTAGAAGCTGGAATTGTGGATTCCTCACATTCCTCCTCAGGTTGTCATATACGTTTGGTTTTTTGGCACAGGTTTTTGTTTTCATCGCTGTATCAAACTTGACAACCTCACTGTGATGACACTGTGCAGCTTCAAGCTTCCAAAAAAATAGCATGTAACTCCCCCTAAACCACAAACTGTGAAACTTTATAAGTGTTGGTCGGCTTCCAGTCGTTATGCTAAGCTAGGCTAACCCCATCCTGACTCCAGCTATGTACTTTATGGTGCTCAATACGGAATTCAGAGACGCCGTGGGTCGGGACGGTGATATCAGCTGTAACCGCTGTATGAGAGCAGTGCAGAGTGGCGGCGATTAGCTAGCCAGTGGGGCACGCTCACATGCACTAAAAGCACAGAGAAGCTCTGATTACAACACACGCAGAGAGAGAGACTTCATTCTCTGCTCAGGTAGACATTACTCCTCTATATCTTTACATAGACAATAGTTGTTGATGATATCTTAATGGTCTGAATCCCGTATAGACAACCAGACAAGAGATTTATATCATCTCTCTCTCACTGGATGCATTGTTCCACCCCTACAGAGATACTTTGTTCCTACTAAATCAGCCTAAAATGTATTAACAGCAGAGAAAGACTTTCTCTGTAAACTTTAGTTTATCTTGCTACAAAGTATGACACTTTTATTCCACATCATACTGATAATAATGATTATGATTATGTTAATAGTTACTATGTGTCACCAGGTCAGAAGGGCCAGTATATCGTGAGCACCATGACTGATGGTCCAGCAGAGAAAGCCGGTGTCTGCACTGGAGACAGACTGATCTGGATCAACGGAGTCATGGCGTCAACGCTCACATACTCCACTCTCAACAGAACTGTACGAAACCAGTTTCCTCCGTCAGATCGAACTTAACTGTGTTTTTTTTTTAGACTGAACATGTGTGTGTGACTCCTGCAGTGTGTTTGGTTCTCAGGTGAAGAAGAGTGGAGACCCAGTGACGGTGATGGTAATTGACCGTGAGAGTGAGTGTTGCAGTGTCAGGAGGAAGATGCCCATCCTGCCTGTGGTGGCAGAATGCTGCAGCCTCCCCTACACTGCCAAAACCATGCATCTGCTTAAAGGTGACGATGGATTTGGCTTCCTGCTGAGACAAGAGAAGCTGACAGGCTCTCAAAGGATAGGTGAGAGATACACTGATGGTCACGTCATCCATACTTAGACACACACGTGCACACACACACCTCGTAGAGCCAGCGCACCGTTTTATAAAGACAAATGGTGCTGTGTAAACCTGACAAAATGTGTAGTTCAGATTATGCAAAGATAGTGAAGAACTGAGATAACAACAACATAATTTGAGGTCTTCAGAGACATCTCTGTCCACAACAACTAAGCATTTCCATTTTGTCATAATGTGTCTCAATATATAATATTATCTTAACACTAAGTACATCATTTGTTGAGGTGCACTAGTTTTTTGTCGGCAGTTTAAGTTTATCTGGAGTCAGATGCATAAAACTGTGTAGATGACTAAGACAGAAATAACCATGAGCATTCTTTCCATCAGGCTGATAAAACAATGTGTATGTTGTGTTATATAAATGTCAATCATTATAGAACTGGGCTGCATACATCAGCTTAATTTATGCTCCCAGAGTTAGCCATAAATAGACGTAGACACGCCCTAATCATCTGTTTGCATGTCAGTACTGTCTGTTCCACCAATCACGAG